>APFE030496239.1:61675-98931 GCA_000404065.3 Pinus taeda
CACATGCATGTAAACAAGAGAACCAAAAATCCTCAAATGGGAAATATCAGGCCTCTTACCAGAATACGCCTCCTCGGGTGTACTCATGCCAAGTATCTTGTGAGGACAACGGTTCTACACATATAATGCAGTATTGCATGCCTCCACCCACAAGTGAAGGGGTAGGCCCTGATCATGCAACATCGCCCGTGTAGCACCCACGATCGTTCTATTCTTTCGCTCAGCGACCATGTTCTGCTGTGGGTTATGGGGAGTTACGAGCTCTCTTTGAATCCCTTCTGTGCTGCAGAAGTCCTTTCACTCACCAGAGATGAATTCACCACCATTTTCGATCCTAAGAGCCTTCACCTTCTTCCCTGATTCCTTCTTGACCAGTGCTTTGAACTCCCAGAACTTTGAGTATGTCTCGCTCTTCTTCTGCATGAAGAAGATCCAACACTTTTGAGAGAAATCATCAACAAAGATAACATAGTACTTGTGCTTTGCTGTCGAAGCTACTGAGAAAGGTCCACATACGTCTGTGTGAATTCTCTCAAGGATCATCGTGGCGCGACTATCCTTCTCGTGAAAGGTGGCTTTACCAAATTTTCCCAAAGTACACCCATTGAACCGATCTGACTGCGCAAGAGTACCTTTAGGAAGCCTAGTAGAAATCTGTTGCAGTATCTTCAAGGCTCCATGGTGAAGGTGGCCCAATCTCTGGTGCCACAGCTCACCATAATCCTGGCTCACCACTCCTTCTGCCTTGCATGCCATCATTGAGCAGCCATCTACATGAAACTGATAAAGGTTCTTTACTTGAACCCCTATCTTCCAGGTTTTTCCAGTTGTCTTACTGCAAAGGAAAGCCTTTCCCTCGCTGAAAACAACATCATATCCCTTGTCTTCTAACATCGCCACAGAGATAAGATTCTTCTTCAATCCTAGAACATGCATCACTTCCTTCAATACGAAGGGGTTACCAGACTCCCTCTCAAAGGAAATGGTACCGATACCGGTCGCACTGTATCTACCATCATCGCCCATCTCGATGTGCACTCCAAAATCTTTCTCATCCAGATCAGAATACAAATCTCGATCTCCTGTCATGTGAAAATATACACCATTGTCTAAGAACCATACTGATCCCATCACACTTGATACCAAGCATGCGATCAGTGAAAAATCCAACTCAAACTATGAGGCTAAGGCCTCTCCCGTTGCAGATCCAGCATCTTGCTTATTTTTCTTCTTCTGCGGATAATTTGTGGCATAATGTCTGTGCTGGTGACAGTGAAAGCACTTCACCTTGGGCATGTCCTACTTCTTGCCTTTCGCACCAGAATGAGAAGACTTCTTGTTCTTCCCCTTCTTTGCTTTGGCATCCAAAGCACAATTTTCTTCATCATGTGCCTTTGATGAAGATCTGTCCCTGGTATTTCACCTGATCTCCTCTTACACGAGATCAGACCAAAGTCTCTTCCATCCTGGCAATTTATCCCGACCATTGACAGAGTCCTGATAGAAATGCCAACTCTTTGGAAGACCAAGGAGAGCCAAGCTCACCAAGTCCTCATCATCGACAGTCACCCCCACACTTCCCAGCTCATCCCGACATTGGGTGAACTTCGTGAGATACTTGGGCATACTGTCTCCTTTCTCATACTTAATGTTTCTGAGTTTATCCTTGACTCTGGTCACTCTTGCTTTGGAATAAATCTGTCAATTCTTTCCACATCAAGTATGGAGAAGCCTTTCCATGTAGGCTGGATACAATGTGATCCTTCACACTCTCCAACAGAATCCTTCGACACTTTGCTGTCTTCTTCTTCCAATCCTCAACTTGAAAGGCATCAGTAGGCTTTGGGACTTCAGCATCTATGAACTCCTTTAACCCATTTTCATCTAACACCACCTCCATCCTGTCTTTCCATGCAATATAATTTGAGCTGCCTTCAAGGGCATACTCCAATTGCAATCCGTTGAAAGACATTTCAACTTCGACACCAAGAAAACACTACTGCAAATTCGAATTCCACCAACTCAAAACTCAACTGCTTCTGATCTAAAATTTGTGAGAACAAAGTATCTCTCATACAGAGATTGATTGTATGGGCATTTACCAGATACCTCACCTTCCAAAAGAAGGATGAATCTAGAGGCTACTTGGCCCGATTACAGACTCTGCCTGTTAAACATACATGGACAGCGAGAACAAATAGGAAAGATAAAGCTTGCATTACAATTTTTATTAACAATAGATGTACATGTATAGTACAATATGGTGACCGTTGGGATTCACATCCCAAAGTCCCTTGGACTACTTAGTCTGTTCGGCTTCCACACTAACCCATTTAGGATTAGGTGTCCAACATTCCCCCCGTTAATCTGAAGGGTTATGTATGAGTCCAAGAAGAGAGCTGAAATACAAAATGTGAAAAAATGCATGGCAGCACTAGGCTGAATGTGCTCTATGAAATGTTGGTATAAAGGGCGGTGGTTTGAGGATGACCACGAACACTGGAACGCTTAGTGCAGTTCCCGGAACTCTTCCAAAACTGGCAAGAAGCTGAAGTCTTCTGCTAGAGGAATTGATCCTATTGTTTTAAAGAGGGAAACCTTCAACAAAAGGGAGGCCTCACCCCACATAAAAGGTAAAACTTCAACCTGAAAAGGGAAGTCTCAACCTGTGATGGTTTAAGGATGACCAACAACTCTGAATGCTTATGCAATTCCTGGAACTCTTCCAAAACTAGAAAGAAGCTGGAGTCTTCTGCTAGAGGAAGTGTTCTCAATTTTGTTCCCAGAACTCTTCCAAAACTGGAAAGAAGCTGAAGTCTTCTGCTAGAGGAAGTGTCCCAGATTGCCAACTGAAGGCAAGTTCACGGACATCTGTGTCTCTGGCTACAACTCTGAAACTGGTGTGGCAGGTTGTGGCTCAGGCTCGCTTGATGTGGCTTTGAAGCTTGTAGATGACCATCATTTCCCCCCCTGTCAGATACAAGGTGAGAAGATGGAGAAAACTCAACTGCAAGACTGTTCAATATTCTGGAACAAGTTCTGACATGTGTTTGAAATATCTTCTTAGCTATTGATGCCCATTGCCAAGAAGCAATCCATCCTAGATGAATCTTTGTTCTTGCAGGGTGTTTGTTTTTGAAGCATCTGTTTGAAGAATGATTGGTTTTATGGCAGTGCTTACATGGATGAAGATCAAAACAGTGATCTTTCAGATGGCCAACTCGGTCACAGTGTTGGCATTTCACGATCTGTTATTGTTGTTGCTGTGGAAAAGGGGCAGAGTCTGGAACAGTTGAAGCTGAACTGTCATAAGGAGCAGGTGAACTGTCATGAATGAAACCAGCACTCTGAAACTGAATTGGCTTGGTGTAGTCTGGAATATGAAAGGACAAGTCCTTGTCATATCCAAGACTAGTTCTGTGCTTGTTGTGGACAAGCTGTTCCCAAGGTCTGATGATGGGCTTGGGAAGTGCAGATTGAGTTTCTGCATATGCATGTACAACTGCTGCTTTGTTAACTTGTTGCTGATGGGTGGTTGTCTCAATGTTCTAAACAGAAACAGGTTCAGAATGGTGTCTTTTTTGATGTAGCTCTTCTTGTTGTAGTTGTGATTCAAGCTGCAAAAAATCAATCTTTTCCTGTGCATTTTGTAGACATGTCTGAATTTCTGAGAGAGAGGCTTTGCTGATTTGGAATGTGTCATTAGAAGTAGATTGTATTATAGTTTTCAAAAACTCTAATACTTCACCAATTTGATCCATTTTCCCAAAAAAAATGCAGTGTCTAGCTGATACTTTGAGTTCCTCAGAAAGCTAAAAGCTTCTTGGAAAGATGAAAAATCCAAATCTGATGCAAAGACTAGCCAAAACTATTCCACAGTCAATAACAAATCTCTTTGAACTTCTCCAAAGAATATGATAATAAGAAAATCATGGGTATATGGGCCTGAACTTCTCCAAGTCATATTGAAATATATATACGCTGACAACAGTGTTGAAAAAAAAAACATGGACGCCACAGCTTCTTATTCTGGAATATTATCTAAAATACCAAATGACATCAATAATATCGTAAGGAGGAGGCAACCGTTTATGTTGAACAGAGCCACCTGGAAAATAAAGAAACCGATGCCGGAAAGAGTCAAGAAGCAAAGTCAAAAGAAACATTAGCCGGTAGCCACAGCCTATTTTAACTGTTAGTACTATGCTTTTCTTTCAGTTTCAACAACATTATAAATAGTTGTGCATTGTCCATTTAATATGATATAGCAGTTCCAAGAGCGATGCAGTTTATAGATGAAACAAGCATGTTGGAAGGAGTGCCTACCTTTTCTTCCTCCGACTAAAATTCAAATTGGACAAACTAGTAGTAGACTAGCATAATCCATACCATTTCCAGTGTATAAGAGAATGTATGCGTATTCATTCCAATAGTATTTAATATCACCAGCCACCAATGTCTCACTCTACAAAGTACATTTACATTCTTCCACTTTCCATAAATCATGGATGGTTGCGCACTACAAAATCAAAAATAATACCGAAGCTCTCCAGGGATGATGTAGTTTATAGCCAGCTTATCAGAAAACTGAAGACAAAATAGATGAAACAAGCATAAGGCAAACAGAGCTTAAATATTGTCCCAGGAATGTAAGACTAGATTTTCTGCTCCAACTAGAAATAAAAGCCGGAAAACCAAATAATAGCAACGCTTTTGATAACAAGTCCTCAAAAGAGATTTGAATAAATGAATCTAAATAATAAGTGGCATCATCCATGCCATTTTCAGTCCATGAGAATTTATACACTATAACAAGCACATCGAATAGCAAGAAATATCACTGGTTATGGGTGTCTATCGTTCACTCTCTCTAAAAAGATCACTTTCCTTCTTCCATTTTAAGAATCGAAAACCGCTGCTTCTGCTCTCTCAGGGACGTTGGAAACCAGGGAAGAAAGTTTAGTAGATTCATCTAGCTGCTTTAGCAAACTGTTTTTCAACTCCTGGAACTCAGATCTCAGTTGTTCTACTTCATCATTGAGCAAATTCTTCATATCTCCAAGCTCTTGTCGGTGAGTCTTGATTTGAGTATCGAGCTTACCACGCCAATCTTGCAAGTCATTTTTGAGGCTCTGAATCCGATCGAGCACATCTTCCCTGGAAGCATCGAGATCCGCGCCCAAGTCCCTCTTCTAGCAGAATCAGCAATCAAGGTAAAGATGCCTGCGGTTATTGGAAAAGCCGATTTAATTATGTCAAGAATAAAACTCAGTTGAAGGAAACCCTCACAACATTTCACAAACATGGGCACGCTAGTTTCTTAGTTGATGGAACAGTCAACTCTGTTCAACATATTTAACTTCCATTTTCATTCCATATGAGTAATATCGTGTTGGTGAAGACTAAAGCAGAACTCTGTTATATTGCTGTATTGAAAAAGCCTTGAACGTAATGGTCAGACCAAGCAGGAGAAAGCAATCATAACAATGCTGCTACTGGCTGCCTTGCTAACGCCTGCAAGTTTATCATTCCTGTCTCTTAAATCTATAGCCACTTAAAGATATGATGGTGCATTGTATCTCCAGCCCATGCAAATGCACAGAGCTCCTACTGCTCTTGATCTGGATTTTCTCAGCTGCAGTAGCGGCTTCTCGCTCTAATTTTGTCCCTGGTTATGCTTCTCCCATGGGAACAACGGAGAAGGTTTCTTTGCAGGCTCCAACAGCTGGTGCTTCGGATCAGATGATGGTAATGGTGAAGGTAGCTAAGAACAATAATATTCCTCACCCTGTGACCGCAATCGATACTCTTGGATCCAGACCCCCTACCTGTCGCAATAAGTGTATCACCAGGCTTCCGCTACGCAACTGAGGTTAATTGATCGATACAAATATAGATCCTTTCAATATCAAAATCAACTGATCTCTCTTATTTTTTGTAGGGTTTCTTCTCGTCTTCCTTCACTGGTACAGAAGATCCCGCTGCGCGATGCAATGATCAAAAAAGCTTTGGCACTTGGGTTCTTCAAGTGCGATTGAATACACGGTCAGGCCAGCACATTACCATGACTCACGAGGACTTAGATTTTTAGATTGAATACACATATGGACATACAACAGCCTCGGAAACATTATTCCAGCGATACGTATGTATATTTAAAGCGGGCATGAGGACATGGTCTTAAATTAATTCACCACTGTCTCCCACAGAACAACGTTCAACACAGGTTTCAAATCTGCTCATATATCTCACACAACGTTTTTTTTTTCTTTAATGCCGCATTCCAGACATACATATCACACAACAATGGAAATTCATATGCACTTATTTTCAACAGTGTTACCTTCAGGCAGCATTTCTTGTCAGGGAGCGTTTCTCCTTCAGGCAACGTTTTTTTTTTTCATTTCCTTCAGGTTACCATTTCCAGCGTTGTCAGGCAGCTTTCCTTCAGGCGTTTCTCCTTCAGACGTTCTTGTCAGGCACCGTTTCAGTAATGTCAGAACATCGTTTAATAATGAGGTGCAGTGAAGGTGTGGTAGAGGCAGCGTTTCCTTCAGGCAGTGGACAGAGGAGCAGGTGTAATGATGCTCTTTTTCTTTTTAAACGTTTATGACAGTCAGAGGTATTCAGAAGAACAGGCAGGCAGAATTAATGGAGCGTTACAAAAGACTAGGCCAGCACTATTCAAGGCAACTACACAGACCACACATCATGGCTCTGATACCATGTTAAACAGACATGGACAACGAGAACAAATAGGAAAGATAAAGCTTGCATTACAATTTTTATTAACAATAGATGTACATTTATAGTACAATATGGTGACCGTTGGGATTCACATCCCAAGGTCCCTTGGACTACTTAGTCTATTCGGCTTCCACACTAACCCATTTAGGATTAGGTGTCCAACACTGCCTGAAGAAATAAAATGTTATCGCTTTCCGAATAATAGATTTGATGATCAACTTTGCTCTGATACCATGTAGATTTTTTTATTTTTTATTTTTTTTTATTTTTATTTTAGTGGGGAAAGCATACAGCTGAAAACCCCCCACTATCTGTATATTATAATGATAGAAAACATGTAACAATACATAGTACAATACTCCTCACAGGTACTCAGTACTATCTCCACATGCTACACACAAATTAGCTCAGATCTGAACAAGTCGAGGGTTCAAATCTCCTCCACTGTTTTCCTGCCTCTACTGCGCAATCCGAGTTGAGAATATATCAGATCCAAGTTTGAATTCCCTTGGCTTGTATAGCGCAATCCTAATTGGCAATCTCAATCAATGATTGTGAAAATCTCATGCACAACTACAGTCACAACTGATAGTAGTCTCACCCTTTCACCCACCTCTAACACTTGTCTCCACTGAACTGTCCATGCACTAAGTTAACTGATGTATTCTTTGGTTGATTTATGAGTTAATAATTAGTGAATTAATTAATAATTAATTCACATCACTCATACCTACTGTATTTGTCAGTTAGACTAAATAAAACTAGTTCAACTAAGTCAAACTGAACACAACTCCATCAACTCCTCAATCAACTCCACCAAACTCAATCACTTGAGTTCTAACTAAAGTCCATCATGCAATAGATCAACTAACCCATAGGAAAAGTGTATTTCCTTTTGGTAGTTGCATGTGCCACATCCGTAGCTCGAACTGAAGTGCTGCAAGAGGATAAGATAATGTTTATAGTCCAAATATTATTAAGAGCTAATAATATTCCACTATTCTATTTTTTGACTGGTAGTCTAAAAATAGACTCCGCCCATATGTCTAGAAATAGAGGTCCATCTATTATTACCAACATGACCAATCATCCATAAATAGCATCCTACAACTCATAGACCATGATCCATATGTCTAAAAATAGACTTTGCGCCAAAAATAGCCTGCGCACCCACTTAGTGAAGGCGACTTCTTTTCACTAAGCTCCATCATCTTGTTGCATTTTCAACATAGACTTGAAGCTTCTAATTCTACTTCTTTTCTACCTGAAATAGTCTTATAATATGAGCACTTTGAATCAATTTTTATCCCTGCTGAATTATCATATTTACCACATAAAGTATTAGAACTTCTTTCTAAGGGAGTAGATCTACTATATGTTTTATTAGTTCATCAACTTGAATCCTTTGAGATTCCTATATCCCTTTCAGAATCGTCTGATACAGAAGCATAGCTTGAAATTCAGTTGCCTAAACTTAAACCCAGTGATTGTGTATCCTCTGTTATAGACTTATCCTTTTACCTCTACCAAGCCTGAAGAGGAACTTAAAATTTTACAGAATTCCTTTAGCTTTTGAAGATTAAGAAAATATTATTCCTGAAGTTCAAAATTTAATTGTTCACCCTCAATTTCCAAAGAAGCCTATAGTTTCAGACCAATCATCTTCTAGTGAAGCTTTATCTCCTAGAAAAATAGTTTTACCATGGCTGGATTTAGACCAACTATGACAACTCAATATGCAACAATAACACTTCCATCAACAAATCAAATTCATAAATTTCCTAAAGGATATTTGAAAAATCTACCAATATTTAATGGAAAAACAAGACAATTAACAAAGGATCATTTGTCTAAATTCCTTGACTTTTCAGATAATATGAACATAGAACATGAAGATGTTTATATGAGGTTGTTTGTTCAATCATTAGAAGGAAACATCAGGATTTTCTTTAGACAATTACATGCCAATTCTATTGAATCATGGACAAAATTAACAAATATCTTCATAAATCAATGCAGAATAAAAAAGGATCATGTTTATTATCTGAATAATTTGAATGCCTAAGAAGGAATCTCGGTGAACTTCTTGCAGAATTCATTAAAAGGTTTAATAAAATTTACAATAAGATGTCACCAGATTGTAAACCTCCAATTGCAGAAACCAAAGTTAGATTCTCTAAAATGTTTGATGATGGTTTTTCTTTAATGTTAAGAGAAAAAAAATATGAAACCTTAGCAGATATGCAAACCAATGGAATTTAGGTAGAATCTAATAGGGCAACATCAGTTAAATTGTAGGCAATAGTATAAAAAACAGAGAGGAAATTGAAAGCTAAAGAATAAAGTGGTTTTTCATCAATGAATAAAGAGGAGGAACATAAAATTGATGAGATTAACTCATTATTAAGAAATTTGTCTAATCAAATTTCAAGGGAAACTCAACAAGAGTATCACAAAAAAATGTAAATAGACCTGAAGGATAATACAAAAGATCTTTTCAACCACAAATTTTACAGAGAGAAAGACCAAAAAATGATTAGCAAATTCAACCTCCATTTATGATTGATGATCAATACCCTAAAGAAGTAATACCAATTGTGACAAATGATATCAATTATTTTGTTAATCAACCATATGAAAATTCTATTTTCCCTCTCAATCAAATTTTGTCCTCCTGTTCAAAGTAAAGAATCATCTTAAATTTATAAATATCAAGTTTTTTCTGAATATCTTATTGCTGAGCTAAATAGAATATATGACTTTAGACCTAGAGAAGGCCCAAGTAGACCTGTAAAAAAGGTTACCTTTGATGTCCCACAAGATAAAGCCACTGAAACTTCATTTTTTCATCCTCAAATCTAGCTAGAAGATCAATCAAATGCAAAAAAACCCGTGTCACTGTTTTTAGTGTCGAAAAAGAATTAGAAAGGGTCAAAATTCCAATTCTTTTATTTGAATTTTTGTTGATGGCACTGGACCCACCAACGTTCAAGGGATCACCCCGGTATGAATTCCCAACTAGAGGTCACACAGTTTGGTGTCGGAGTCCGATCTAGTATGATGGTCCGGTTCCCATTGTCTTAAAGATTTGCCTCAACTCTTGCTTGTCAGCATAGGAGAGTGGTTTGCCTTGTCTTTGAGAAGTGAGGTTTGCATGCCTGGTGAGTGTAAGTTTACATGTGTCAATGGTTCTTTCACTATGAGGGGAAAAGGTGAAGGTGAGTTTCGTGTTGAAAGGGATCAGTCCCAACTAGGCTAGGAACACACAACACAAAGTACAGACACAGCTTCTGGCGGAGCAGTCCACTCGAATGTGGCAGTCAAAACATATAGGGTAAGATAACACGTACAAAACTCACAGGTTAGTCTAAGGTGAGTGCAACGATTGTTACAGGAAGGTTCATGTGAAAGGTCTATATGATGTCCGGAAGAGCAGTCGGCACAGACGAGACAACTTTAACATCATATAAAACACATTTCCATTAATAGATTACACATTACAACAAATGAATTAGTTCAGATGTAGAACACATGGTTAAAGAAACATGCATTACAAGTGTTAAAGATCAGTCGTACAACATATACAATACATCTGTGAAAACGTGTTGGCCTATTGATAGGCTTTTGAATTAAGTGAAAGTTCCAAGAAACATCGTTACACCATACATCACTAACCCCATTAGTGGGGTGTTGGAGCTAGTACTTACTCCTTAAAGAAAAATATTACAGACTCTCTTGGCTATGTGGGAGGAGCTGAGGTGAAAAGCCCTTTCATGTACAAATGAGGGGGGTATTTATAGCCAAGGGTGAAACTGATCCTTGTGGTTGTTTGACTACCCTCATGACCATTCGACTTGCATGACTTTCCAACTTACATGACTCTATGTTCAACAAGTGGGTCTCTTGGACTTCAACGTTAAATCACATTGTTTGACATCAAGCCCATAGTGGAGATGTGGGAAACATGACTCATGAATTGACTCGACATGACTTGACATGACAATGCTGGTACATGTGTGCTACTGATGGATTGCATGTCAAGCTAGAGTGTTGTTGAGTGATGGATGTATTCATGGTGTACCATAACTTCACCTCTGCATGGTGAAGTGCATAGAGTCTTCGACGGTCCTTTGTTCCCTTGATGAATATTTAGCATGTTGTTCCTTGCTTTCATGCTGGAGGGCTTGACAGGCTCACTTGTTCGTGAAGGTGCATGTTCGTCGCGTTCATCTGCTTTGTATGCTTCACTCATTTGTCTGTTGGTGAACCAATCCATCTGTATGTGCTCCCTTCATTCATCCCGTTCATCATCTTGACATGTTTGATGTTGTACCTGTAGCTATAGTCACTCATGATAAGACAATAACAAATCCAAAACATCCTAGTCTACCATGACACGTGATCATTCAAATGCAAGTGACTGGGAGAGGTAGCAGGGTTGTGATGTGGGATGATGGCTTTGGACAACTACTAATGAAAACTCCACAAGAGTCACTGAGATATGGAGACAATAAATCTAAGTCGACAATGACTATTTGCAAGGTTTGGCTCAACTAGGAGGAAAACTTGCACAAATTTTGGGAGGAACAATGTGGGCTGTCGGAAGGCAAGGCAGACATGCTTTGTGCATTTTCTAGAATGAAATGTCACTAGGGGCTAGATTGCCAGATTTCTGCAATTTTCCGGAGGAAAGGGCTGAGCTACAGGAAGGGTCAGCAGGCAGTGATTGCACAAATTTTTTGCGGAACTTCCCAGGAGACTGGCAGCTAGATTTGTGCAATTCCCAAACAGAACTGCCAGTTGGCTATTGGGGTCACTAGCAACCAGATCTGTGCGATTCTGAGAGGGAACTACCTATTGGCTACTGGGGTCACTGGCAGCTAGGTCTGTGCAATTCCTAGAGGGAATTTCTAGTTGGTTGCTGGGGTCACTAACCGCCATATCTGCGCAATTCCCAGAGGGAACTTCCAATTGGCTACTCGGGTCACTGGCTGTAGAAACTATGCAATTCATGGAGGGAATAGGTAGTTTGCTACTAGGAGCTGCTGGCTGGGAAAATTGCATTAAAGTCTGGAGGCCGACCTATTGATCATCTCTGCACAATTTCTGATATGAGTTTACTGATGGGTAGCAAGAGGCTTGCTCATGAGCACTACACAATTTCTAAGATGAAAAGCTGGTCGACTGTTTAGGTGGCCATCATGAGAGTTGATTGAATTACTTGTAGGCAGCACAACTTGAAAGAACTAGCTTGTTCCTTCTACGTTGTTTTGGTTGACAATCAATCAAGTCGAAAGCAGGGTGATGGTCTGGCTGTCAGTGAGGAGTCTGGTCGTCAGATTTTAGTAAAAATGACTAAGTGTGTGAGCACTCGAAAGATGCATAGTTGATCATAAAGACACACACTCGCATGACTTGACAACAAAACAACCAAACCATCTAGACACACATGTTTAACATGACTGACTAACTATGCAAGTGACAAGCATGACACTCGTGATTGATCGTTCATGATCAAGATGATGCTTGTGTGACAGTGAATGTGAATCCGTGTATGGGTGTGATAGATGCTTTCATGGCAAACACAATGAACACATATGAAGAAAAGACTTTGAGCATAACTGGAACACAGTCACAAGCATGACTTAGACATCAACATGCGAGGAATTGAGTGCAATAAACAAGTAAGGTGAATGTAAAGACTCACACAAGCTCATGGAGTGAACTTGAGTGTGTGTAGTCATCAAGTGAAAAGCTCCAAGAGAGGCTTCAAAATTGGTGCAGGACAATTTTTTTTAGGGTTGTTATAACTGCTACAGAACTTGGTGACACACTAGTAGAAATCCAGCTTCTTTGTTTTGGTTCATTGTTAGCACAGGGCCTTGGTCTTTCGGGAAGTATTGAATTGTTGTGCAGGTTACTTCAGTTTCCCCACTTACCCCATGGACATACATGGTCCACGCTTTTGCAACTCAGTCAAACAAAATCAAAAGTTCATCTTAGATCTCATTGTTTCGAATCCAAGAAAGGTAGTTTAGTTCGTGAGTTGAAGATTTTCAGAGTATAAGTTTTCATCTCTGGTGTTGCTCCGCTGCCAGTAGGCTTGGAAAGTACCCTAGCGGAGTCATGCAGAAACACACACATTGTTCCACTACAAATGAACCTGTTCAGTACCTCGGTGGAGTTGCATGCTTCACCTGTCTGCACAAGAAGCCTTTCTCTTATTTTGCCTTTGTATGTTTTAAGAGAACTATGTATAGGAACTTATTTATTTTTGGGGTGGAAGAGGGATCCTAACTTATTGAGAGAAGAAGAGGTTGTTCCTTCAGAGAAGCATGTAAGACCTCTGAAATAGGTTTGCTCGTTTAAATTTTTCCCTTTCTCGATTTATACTAGTTGGATTAGCTTAAACACATAGAGCAGAAAGTTGAGTACATGCATGGGGCTTCCCAGTGTGGACACAAGTTCACGGTTGGACCAAAGCTTCCCTTATAGATGGTTTGTATTTTTCGATAGGACTTCATAGGTTGAAGGTTGTAACCAAGCACAAAGAAAATGGACACAAGACTGGCCAAGTGTTGTAGTGTCACAAGTCTCTTCCAATTTTAGCCACATACTTTAGTCAAAATCCAGAACATAATAGTTGGCAACACTCATTTCCGGAAAAAAATAGTAATATATCAAACAAACAAAATGGACAGGAAAAAAAATAGTAATCATAATAAAACAAAGAAAAGGCAAAGATAATAAGCAAAACAAACCAAATGAAACAACAAGCAACAAGCAGACTATGTACAAGGCATGGGCGCGGCTTGATGTAATGAACTAATGTTTGAGGACTTGGTCGTCTAACAGGAATGTTATCAATCCTCCCATCGAGTGGTTGCAAATGATAGGTGTGCGAGCCAAGTTTCTCATTCACCAATGCTAGTCCACCGAGCTTCGCTACCAGAACCTGGTGGCATTCCAAAAATCCTTCAAGTGAAGACAACACTAATGTCTCAGGTACTAAGTGCAACATGAGCTCGGATGATGGCACATCGTATTTTTTTTACTCCACGAAGGGTTCAAGTTTATGAAGTCAATGCAAAAGAGGAACTTCCCATATTTCTTATGTGGAGGATTTAAATCAGAAAACCAAGTGTGCTGACGAACTTTGCAAGTAATCCAAACACTTAAAATGTTAATAAATCTATTTGGTGAAAGGAGTACAAAAAACAGGAATGTGTTACATGTTCTTTGTTGTAATGGCTTATCTTCTCCTTTACCTGGAATCTCAAGATGGATTGTTTGCATGTAGTGGGTACTCAGGTCATCATCTACTCATACAGGCCCATCTTGGTACTGTTCGATCAAGTGGTCAATGATTGGTCGCTGCTGCATTATGTAAATTGTACAGAGATTAGCCATCTTTGGGTCATGGGGGATCCCCAAGTTTCTTTTTTTGTTCACAGTGTTGGTCTTTTGTGTGTTCAGCATGAGTGCTTAAGCATCATTGTTTGTGACTTTGAACTTAAACAACTTGAAATTGTGCATATTTCATTGTTTTTTATGATTGATATGCACTCGGTCCTTGAGTCATCATGCGTTCTTGATTTATCAAGACTCATGGTACACAACTTATATGTACATGGAATGTTTGGCATGATGGTACTACTGTTACTACCATTGTTGCTACTTCTACTAGTATCAGAAAAACAAATTGTACAAGTTTCATTATCATCAGTTGGGCGAGGAAGGAGTCCCAACTACTTGTCTGATGACGTTGGGGTTGCCCGTGTAAGGTAACACTCCAATGTATTTTCCAGGAAGTAGTTTCCAAACATGAGTTCTCCGAAGTCCAATGGTTCATTCTCACCGTCAAGGGGAGTGACATTATGTTTCATATACCTCTCAGATAACATCTGGATTTGGTTGCATTTTCCCTTGTATGGAAGCCACAAGTGAGACCCATCTGTAGCAACATATCCATTTAGCTTGTTGGACTAGTCTTTGTTGAGTACCAGACCATATGCTTCTGGTATGTCCACAACAATTATGTTGATGCACTTGTGGAATCAACTATCATGGGATAGTCAAATGATCATGTATTGTAGTTCACCAATGGCTGGTATTGATGTTTTATCAAGTTGGATGATTCTCGCAGATGTTTTGCTGCATCGTGCATTGATCTTCTTAGCAATGGAGAGTGGAATGACATTGGCTACCGTGCGAGAATCAACCAAACAATTGTGTACATTGTAGTTGAATACTTTGAATGAAAGTATGAATGGGGGGAAAACTGAGTTTGATTCTTCCATCTGGAGTGTATTGATCATAGTGGATAGTGATCTGGGAGGTGTGCATGCTCCCTTGCTGGTAGAGGCCATGTTTTCTATTTCCATTTGTCCCAATGCACATAGTAGGATATCTCCCTGGCTCTAGACTTTGATTTATTTGAAAAAATTGATGTTCGCTTGAGTTTTCTTCATGTCATCGATTATGTTGTAATCTAGAGGTGGTAGACTCACCAAGGTGTTCGGGGTGGAACAGATGCTCGTGCTGTCTGGCGGGTTGTTCTGCAACTTGCTACTCATGGATGTGTTTTTATCCGCCACTGTATTCCTAGACTTGCTTTTTGTTTGTTGCTTTGAGGCAGCTGGTGGATTGGCCTTCTCTATCAACCATCTCACTTTCTCTTGCATATCCTCAAGTGTTGGGGGAGCCCCTTTACTCCTAATATTGTAGCGATCATTTTTCTTTTGGGTCTACTTCTTGGTGTTCGTCTTTGAGACTACTTGCGAGCAGTGATATGCGTTCACCACATGCACAGAACTTGGTGCTTCATTAGGTGCAAGCTCTTCATTATCATTAGTGTCTTCTGGTTGCTCATGTATGTCACCATCTACATCAAGTGTATGAGTACATATAGAGTTAAGATCTCACTTCCAATCTGAACAAGAGTTCTCGGAATGAAATTCTTCATGGCAGGAACAATACTTAGGTTCAACACATTAATCAAGTTAGAACATAGGCTTCTACATAAATTTGGAACCAAATTGACTGTTGCTTGATGAGATGGTTGATGAACTACTTGCCTATCTCTGTTTGGGTGGATGACTGCTCGCGAATGTGTCTGTCTTCCATTGCTTAAGTTTGGATATTTTAGTGATCAAGTTCTTGAAAAGGTAAGTGAGGGTCTCGATGTCAGTTCCTTCCTTGTCTCTGCCTTTTCTCATAGTTTCTTGGGGCTTTCTACTCGCATCCTTGGAGTCTTTCATTGATTCATCATCCTTGATGACTCCAATGGTGTGCAAGTCTTTCTCAACATCAATAACCTCTTCACATCTTTCTAACAGTGTTGCCTTTGCAGCTTTCTTGAAGAACTGCACAATGGTGGTTGACAGTGCAGATGTGTAATAGTCAACAATGATGGAGTCATGAGGTTTGGTGTCTGCTACAAACTTGTTAAAGGGACCTGTAAACCTCTTATTGAAATCTTTCAATTTCTCTTTTCGCTCCATATTGAGGCTTCCCAATTCTTTCAGTAGCATGGCTGGAGTTTTTTCATCAGCGAACTTTTCAAGGAACATACGTTTGAAAGAACCCCAGTTCTGTATAGAGTTGGGTGGAAGGTTGTGATACCAAGTAGCTGCCCGATTGTCCAAGGTACATGGAAACAATATACATGCTACGTTGTCATAACATACCTCAAGGGTCTACAACTATAGGTAGAAGTTGTCTAAGTGGTCTTCTTCCTTCACCACGTTGTAAGGGTTAAAATTGATGTTCATTCTCTCCACTCGCTTTAGCATCTTGTGTAGAACATTTGGGAGAGCCAATGGTCCCTGAGTCATCCATTCAAGAATTGGGTTAGAAATCCATTCATTCTCTTCGTTTGCTTCATCTTCTTCCTCTCCTTCAGAATCTGATGGTTCCAGATTTGAGTCTATCAGTTCGTCTTCGCCATCTTCCCCTCCACCTCCTATATCAGAGTTTGATCCCAGCACCACAATGGTGCCTTGTTCATCTTCAAAGAATATTGAAGGTTCCTCTCCATATTCAATAGCTTCTTCCAAACCTTCAAGAGTAGCAAGGAATTATTCTTCCACTGATGATACAACCACTCCTGTGGGAGTGGTTGTTTGTAGAATCTGATGGTTCTAGATCTGAGTCTGTCAGTTCATCTTCGTTGCCTTCCCCTCTGCCTCCTATATCAAAGTTTGATCCCAGGACCCCAAGGGTGCCTTGTTCATATTCAAATAAGATTGAAGGTTCCTCTCTGTATTCAATAGCTTCTTCCACACCTTCAAGAGTAGCAAGGAATTCTTCTTCCACTGATGATGCAACCACTCCTGTGGGAGTGGCTGTTCGCTTCTTGGATGCATGTGGAAGGTACTGTACGCCTGGGATTAGTCCAACTGCTTTTGTGAACTAGAGAGTGATGGGACGGATGGAGAAAAGGTGTTGATATGAAATTTCGTGTTAAATTCTAGGAGGTGAGGAGTAACTAACTGCAGATTAGTGGGAGAGGGGTTGCGAGTTATGGCCTTGACCAGATGTTTGATGAGTGAGCATGAGGGCAATTTTAGCCATGTATAATTGCCGGCCCTCCTTCTAGCACCAGAAATGTTGATGGTGTTGGACCCGCCAACATTCAGGGGATCACCTCAGTATGAAGTCCCAACTAGACCTCACACCATTTGGTGTGGGAGTCCCATTCGATAGGGTGGCTTGGTTGCCATTGCCTTAAATATTCGCCTCAACTCTTGCTTGTTAGCACAAGAGAATTTTTCACTTTGTCTTCGAGAAGTTAGGTTCACATGCCTGGCGAGTGTAATTGTACTTGTGTCAATGGTTCTTTCACTATGAGGGGAAAAGGTGAAGGTGAGTTCCAGGTTGAAATGGATCAGTCCCAACTCGGCTAGGAACACACAACAAAAAGGACATACACCGCTTCCGGCGGAGTAGTCCACTTGAATGTGGTAGTAAAAAAATATAGCGTAATATAACACATACAACACTCACAGATCAGTAAGAGGCAAGTATAACAGTTGTTACAACAAGGTTCATGTGAAAGGTCTGTTTGATGTCTAGCAGAGTAGTCGACACAAACAGGACAAATTAATAGCGTATACAATACATTTCCATTAATAGATTATGCATTACAACAAATGAATCAATTCAAATGCAGAACAAATGGTTAAAACAACATGCATTACAAGTGTTAAAGATTAGTATTACAAAAAATACAATACATGTGTGAAAACGTGCTAGCCTGTTGACAGGCTCTTGAATTAAGCGAAAGTTCCAAGACACATTGTTACGCCATACATCACTAACCCGATCAACAAGGCATTGGAGCCACTACTTACTCCTCAAAGAAATATGTTATAGACTCTCTTGGCTATGTGGGAGGAGCTGAGATGAAAAGCCCTTTCATGTACAAATGAGGGGGGTATTTATAGCCAAGGGAGAGACTGACCCTTGTGGTTGTTCAATTACCCTCATGACGGTTTGAATTCCATGACTTTCCAACTTACATTACTCTATGTTCAACAAGTGGTCTCTTGGACTTCCACATTACATCACATTGTTTGAAACCAAACCCATAGTGGAGATGTGGGCAACATCACTCATGACTTGACATGACAATGTTGGTACATTCGTACTGCTACTGGAGTGCATGTCGAGCTAGAGTGCTGCTGAGTGATGGATGTCTTCATGGTGTACCATAGCTTCACCTCCACAAGGCGAAGTGCGCAGAATCTTCAATGGTCCTTGGTTCACTTGATGAAGCTTTAGCATGTTGTTCCTTTCTTTCATGCTGAAGGGCTTAATAGGCTCACTAGTTCGCAAAGGTTCATGTTCGTCGCATTCATCCGCTCCACATGCTTTTCTCGTTTGTCCATTGGTGAACTTGTCCATCTACATGTGCTCCCTTCATTCATCCCATTCGTCATCTTGACATGTTTTTGGGTGTACCTATACCTACAGTAACTCATGGAAAGACGACATCAAATCCAAAACCTCCTATTCTACCATGACACATGATCATTTCAATGCAAGTGACCTAGACAGGCAGCAGGGCTGTGATGCAGGATGATGGCTCTGGGAAACTGCTGATGAAAACTACACAAGAGTCACTTAGATATGGAGATAGGCGATCTGAGTTGACAGTGACTATCTGTAAGGTCTATCTCGGTTGCGAGGAACAGTCTCAGCCGCCGGAAGGAAAGGCAAGCATGCTCAACACATTTTCCAGAACAAACAGACAACAGGGGCTAGAATGCCATATTTGCACAATTTTTCAGAGGAACAAGCCGGACTGCATGAAGGGTCAGCAGGAATGGATTGCACAATTTTTATGGGGAACTTCCTCGGATACTGGTAGCTAGATCTGCACAATTGCCAGAGGGAATTGGCAGTTGGCTGCTGGGGTTACTGACAGCTAGATCTGCACAATTCCTAAAGGGAACTACCAGTTGGATGCTAGTGTCACTATTAGGTAGATCTGCATAATTCCCAAAGGGAACTGTCAGTTAGTTGTTGGGGTCACTAGTAGCCAGATCTGCACAATTACTAGAGGGAACTTCCAGTTGGCAGTTGGGGTCACTAGCAGCCAGATCTACAAAATTCCCAGAGGGAACTTTCAGTTGGTTGCTGGAGTCACTGGTAGCCATATTTAGGGAATTCCTAGAGGGAACTACCAGTTCACTACTCAGGTCACTGGCAGCAGAAACTGTGGAATTCTTTGAGGGAACAGGAAGTCTACTGTTGGGAGCTACTGGCTGGGAAAATCGTGTTAAGATCGGGAGGCCAACCTACTAATCATCTCTGTGCAATTTTTGAGCTAAGCTGTGGTGGGCCCAGATATTGCAACAATAATGCGGCAACTCTTGGGACTCCTTCCTTTACTTTTAACCCGATAGTTCGCAACAAACTTGGAAGCAACGGTGTTGTATGCACAAGTACTAGCTCTTACCGCGACTGTCACTTGATCAGCTGTCACAAGTCCGCTAGGAGCTTAAGCCAACTTCTATGAGCTCTAAGAAGAAGCTTTTAAATGTGATGGATGAAAGCTAACTCAACATAGGCTGCTCTACTTGCAGAAAGAACCGAAAAGCAGAAAGGAAATGAAAACCCTAGCAAACCTTAGTTTTACCGACTAGCCCTACTGGTGCAAGAAAAGAGATGAAAGTGGTGGAAATGGATGCCATTGACTCTTGGAAATGTAAAATGCATGTGCCTAAGATACTTCTGAAGAGAGATATGAAAAAAACATCTTTTTGCATTTTTGAGTAATTTCACAGAATTATTATGCATGTGCTTTGACTATTTTTGACGGTGCAGAGGTGGATTGGCGAGAGGAAATGTTTACAGAAGGTTTGGAAGGTTCAAAGAGGGCCTAAGGGGTCCCTAGTACCATTCCAGAGAGTTTCACAGTGTTCGGATATCAAGAAACTACTTTTGTGAGCTTCTACAAGAAGTCTGCAAGGGTTCTACAGGATGTTCCGAAAGGGAATTTTGGAGGGTTGATGGAGGACGAAAGATGAACAAGTGGGTATGGAGGTGAGATAAGGGTGTTAAGGGGTCTAGGACTTGGTGAATTATGTTAAGGAGCGATTGTATTTGTTCAAGGATAGAGGGAGCAATGATGCACAAGAATGTAGAAACTAGGGCAAAGTGAGAAAACGTGGCAAATGAGAGGAAAGAATCTGAGTTAGAGGACAAAGCAAGTTGCATGGATGGGGTAAGGATAGATGAGGAGGTATCATAGGTACTCTGCATGTTATTTCCCAAAACTGATCAACAAAGGCTATGCAAACCAAATATCTAACTATTTTAACCTAATTTGACCTAGAAACCATAAGCATGATGCACAACAGTTTATTGGCAGCAAATCACGTAAATCAACTATGGAAACCAAACAAGAATGGATCTGAGCATGTAATCACAACTAGTATCAACTTCTGCAAATGATAATCTAACACTAATAATTGCATGATGAAGCAAAGACAATGTTTTTTGGTGGCAGCAAGGACACCTTGGTCCCAGCTCATGGTCCCATGGAGGGAGAGGTGAGATCAGAGGTGCTTGATAGCCTTTTTCTGAAGATCTTCTCTGTTATTAACCTCTCAAATCAATCTCCACATGAAAATCCTTTTTAATAATCAAAAGAAACCTAAATAACAAAACAAGATTTAAATCTAAATAGCAGATTTTATTCTAAGAATGCAGCAAAAACACATAAAGGTAAACAGAGGAGGTATTGGGCACATGGGTTGGGCCCAACCCAAAGAGCTATAGCCTCCTGAGAAAGATTAGAGCTGGTGCAAATCTAGATTCATCTTTATTGCTAAAGAAATAATAGTTACATCAAAAAATGTCTATAAGAAAAAGCTTGAAAATGTGCTGAAATGCAGAGCTAACCCACTGCCTAAAAAATGACTAAAAAAATGACTAAAATCGAACTACAAATTGGCTAACTAAAAGGAGGCCTTAAGCCTTCTTATTTATGCAAATTGAGGACCACAATAGTCCTCCTAAACTTTAGGGACTCGGCTGCTAAAACTTGTAGTTAACAACAACTTTACTAGCCCTTTCTTGCTGCCCTTGTGATAATTGATGTGGTGACCCTTGAACTCCGAGCTGCTGGTGGAGAATTTGAAGTAAGGGCCCATAAAGGAAGGGGATACCTTCCTACAAATCCTCTCCCTTTTTATCCCACGAATTTGACTACCAAGTGCTCATTTAAACCTTTGATTTTGTCCCAAAATTGACCAAAAATACTGCATAAAGCACACATTAGACTTGTTGGCATAATGACTAACCCAATTCACTCTATTAGTATAAATATAATAAAAAACATGCAATAAAATAATGATAATGGTGGATTAAGTTGAATTATGAGGCTAAATGAGCCCATATAATTACTCATCTCTGGGGCTCATCAAGCTGATTGATGGGCAATGGGATGCCTGCTCATGAGCACTGCGCAATTTTTGAGATGAATAGTAGGTAAACTATCCGGGTGACCAGCATGAGAGCTAATTGAATTTCTTGCAGGAAGCACAACTTGAAAGAACTAGCATGGTACTTCTATGCTATTCTGGTTGACATTCGATCAAGTCGAAAGCAAAGTGATGGTTCGGCTATCAGTGAGGAGTTTGGTCATCAGAACTCTAGCAAAAATGACTAAGTGTGTGAACATAGAAATATGCCTAGGTGATCATACCGATACACACTCGCATGACTTGATGAAGAAATGACCAAACCATCCAGACACACATGTTTAACATGACTGACCGACTATGCAAGAGACAAGCATGACACTCGTGATTGATCATTCATGATCAAGATGACACTTGCACGATAGTGAATGTGACTCCATGTGTGGGTGCGACAGATGCTTTCATGGCAAACACAATGAACACATACGAAGCAAAGAATTTGAGCATAACCAAAATATGGTCACAAGCATGACTTAGACATCATTCAAAGACTTGAGTGCAATAAACAAGCAAGGTGGATGTAAAGACTCACATGAGCTCACAGAGTGAACTTGAGTGTGTGTGGTCATCAAGTGAAACTCTCTAAGTAAGGCTCTGAAATTGGTGTAGGCCAAAATTTTGGAGGGTGGTTATAGCTACTACAACAACTTTCAAGAAATCCAAATTATAAGCAACAAGTTTCTAAATGGATATCGTATTCATGTGTAAATGTTGAAGGATATATGATGTTATGCAACCATCTCACAAAATACAAGAAAAGAGAGATCAATACCTTCAAAATAAGCCTCTTCGAGGGGGAAAGCTCCTTTACATTACAAAAATGAACAAATATTGGATGAAAAAAATAACTAAACCTCCTTTCTATATATAAGAGTCTAAGGCATCACAATATAATCAAATCTGACATAAAAATAATAATATAAGGGTACAACAATAACAATAGTGGGCTTCTATGGGGCACACTGATAACAGTATGGGGACAATAGGGACACAATAATAACAATAGTATTGGGGGAATCAATAGTATTATAGGGACCTACCATGACCCTCTCCTTCAAAAAAGTGTTGACCTCAACATTTGAGTAGTTCTGGATGCTTCTGAATAAAATTCTCATTCTCGCATGTGGAATCTTAAGTGGGTAAGTTCTTCCACTTGATGATATACTCCAAAATTGATCGATTTCGTAGCTATCGAGTTCTTGTTTCTGTGACTACTTCAAGTTTCAATATGATTTTTCCTTCTTCGTCAAGTTCTGGAAATATTGTTTGAACTGGGAGTTTGTCACTATTAGATGATCCAAAAATACAATTTTATCATAGGTTATAAAATTGGAATAAAATAATTATTAATTTAAGATACTAAATTAATAATTATTATTCTAGAATGTTTAATTATTTAATGGAGACTTTTAGAATTAGCATATTGTTGTAACTAGATATGAATCTCCAAATGTGTCGTATCTTAGGCTCTATTTTAGGAGATTTGTTAGCTAGTTGGTTTGAATAGCATTTTTTGTAAATGGACACTTGTTATTTAATAAGTGATACATAATTAGAGGTAGTTAGGAAATGGAGCTTATAAATAGCTCATTGCAAGAGTGTTTGGTTGTTCGGGTGTAAACTCTTGCAAAATCAAATTATGTAATTGTTTTTTTTTATTAATAAAATTATGTGTCTGAGGAAACTTCTGCCATTATTGTGGTATCAGAGCTCCAGTAATGCTGTAGTGAATGTAAGGAGGAGATTCCAGCTCTATAAGTTTTTGGAAACCTCCATTGAATTGTTCAGCGTATGATTGGTATGGAATTTGGCCAGTTTTTTGTTTTAAAAGAACAAAAATTTTATTATTGATTTTAGATTTGTAAATTCTAAATTCATTTTTGTTATCAAAATATGCAAAATCTGTGTGACTTTTCTGAAAATTTCCATAGTAGAAGAAATGACGCCATTACCAATTTTTTTCCCATTCAAATATCAGCGTGCTACAACTAACTGTTGCAAGAAATTTTACGATTTTAATTTTCGTTTTGTTTTGGTTTTATTGTTGTTAAAATGGGGGAGGATTTGGCCGAAGCTCTGCTCCTGCCTCCGCCAAGTACAGAGAAATTACATACATTTCCCAACGAGACCGTGAATGAAAAGTCGTAAGCAGACTTTCCTGTGCAAGGGTAACAACATCCTCTACGCATATCAACCAGGCCACTTTTGCACGAAGAAAGAATCTCAGAAAAGCCTGCAGAGGAAACAAATCTCAGATCTTGAGAAAAGCCTACCACAGATGCAGATCTGAGAAACCGATCCAGTTGAAAAACCTGTATAGATATACAATTAAATGCATAAATGTATTCCCTCAATACAGATTGAAGGATTGGACCATTGGGGGCATTTGCTTAAATGAATGAAACTTGAGGAGTCATATAATTGTGGACCTTGGTTTGGATACGTGGTCTGCCATTATTGTGGTTCTACCTGATCTACGCAGAATGCTTATAACTATAACTAAAAGGATTTGCAGAAGGTTCTAGGTTTTCTGAGGTTTGGTTTGGTAGATGCTAGGATGATCGATTTTTTGACTTTACAGTTTCAATACTCCCATGATTGATTTCGTTTAAATTAGCTTCCATGTTCCCAAGTATGTTCCCAGGTTTTTATGTCCGGTTTTGTACATTTTCTAAGAACATTGCGGTTCGGCTCATGAAAGAGATTGGGACTCACAGGTATGCGAACACACAGGGTTGACACATAAAAATATCGGAATGAAAGATCCATACTGTAAACCAAAAACCCCTAGCAGAGATTTCAATACCATGCATTGAAAGTTGATAATGAAAAGTTAAAAATCCATCCGTTTTTTGAGTGGCAACTACATTTTTATTTCATTTTGTTATACTTGTTTTTCACTGCATATATTCATGTTTCACTGCAATTGAGAGTGGTCGACTCGGAGGTCTGATGGTGCTTTATGCAGTAAGATAGTCAAACAGATGGAATTTGGGAAAAAATGAGAGTCTTGATTCCTTGCAATGTGATAAAGAAAATTTCTCCTATTTTCATAATCACTAGACGTCGATAAGGAAATTTCGCAATTTTTCAAGCCATACTCCATTTGAAGATCCTGTGCAGAGGTTACATGGAAGATACTTTTTCTAGCCAACTACAGTTCCGTTGGGGAATTAGCTCTATAGCAAGGATTTCATTTACATAGTACATGGCCATAGAAAATTTTAGGGGCGAATGTTCGCCCTTTGGCGAAATTAAGGGGTTTTAAATTTTTAGTGGGCGAATGTTTTGTATCATAGTACATTTTTACAAATCACCTCAAATAGCCCACCTTATTTTAAGGGAGAGGGTAAAAATGTTGGGTTGTGTTATATTCTTTCCACATAGTTAACAAAGGTTTGAGGGGTACCCTAACCCCACTTTATGGGGTCCGGGGCAGCACCCCGGAAAATTTTGGTTTTGGACCCTATGTTAGGTTGGGCGGACCCATCTATGGTTTTGTGCATGATTTTCGCACATGTTTTTTGGACGCGATGGTTTTTCAGTCCATGGTTTTGGACGCGATGGTTTTCGGTCCATGGTATTGGATGCTTTGGCATGATATAAATAATATTGTAACATTGAAAGGAACATAAATGAAAATCAAGCGGTAGTCCCGGTTTTGGGATCCAGGGGAAAATCTCTATGCATATGTGTTTTTATGTGTTATGCTCTCGCATTGTTTATTTTTCTGTGATTTAGAATTCGTATGCAGGTAATTTCTGTACGGGGTTAAAACCTACAAAAAAAGGTAAATTTAGCCCTTGATATTAGGAGTTACAACCTTCCATTCGCCCATTTTCAAGAATAGGTTTTATTTAAGTGAATCCTATGGGAAAAATATGATATTTATAAAAGAGGTACGATAAATTAATAAAAATATAAATAAATGAGAAGTATGGTAAATAAATAAAACTTTTTTTTATATACTCGATAAGCCACCTTATATACATGCAAGGGTGTAAACAAATAAAAATATAAGTAAAGTGGAGCTATGGTAAATAAATAAAACATATTTTTATACTTACTGAAAAGGTATGGTAAATAAATAAAAATATAAATAAATATAAACTAGACGTATGGTAAATAAATAAAACCTCTTTTTATATTTAGTCCATAACCCTCATTCTATTTATGAAGAAGGCTCAAGAAAGAGGTTTTATTTAAGTGAATCCTATGGGCCAAATACCATATTTGTAAAAGAGGTATGGTAAATTAATAAAAATATAAATAAGCGAGAGGTATGGTAAACAAATAAAACATTTTTTTTATATTTACTCCATAAGTCACCTTATATTTACAAACACTCAAAAAATGAGTTATATTTAGGTGAAACCAAAAATGCATTATATTTAGGTGAAACCTATGCCCAAAATACTACGGGACAAATACCATGGACTAGATTGTTATTAATACCATGCAAAAAACATTATCAACCCTAATATTAGTATTAATAAAAATAAAAATGGAACATGGACTAGATTGTTATTAATACCATGCAAAAAAACATTATCAACCCTAATATTAGTATTAATAAAATTAAAAATGGCACATGGTATTGACCCATGGTATTCACCTGGAACATAGCCCATTTAAATGGGGGAATTAAACCAGCATAGATCCATATTTACTCTGGATCTACTAACCCCCGAGAGGTATCAAATATCGTGATATGCAAACTAGCATAGAGTGAAAAAATATTTGATCCGATCAAGAGTAAAAAATGGATGTTGTAATTTAATGTATGTTAAACTTTTTAGCTTGGTTAAAATAAAAATAAAATAAAAATCAACTATTAATTTTATTAATTTTTATAAATTACTAATAGTAATTTTTAAGCTCCAGTTTTATGATAACCCATGGTAAACCTAAGATCTAAGATTTATAATGAGTAAAAATATTCGCCATGCCTGGTGAGAGATTCGCCAAAAAATTATATATACATATTATATTATTGATAAAATCACCTTCCTTTTTTCCTATATACCATGAGATTCGCCCATTTATTATACTTATAAATTTACCGGGGGTTCTTAAAATTTTCCCTGTACATGGCTTTTTCATTTAAATTTGTGGAAATAGGAATTTGGGGATACAAGGTATATATTTTTATGTAATATTATTGGAGTAACAAGGATTTTGTAATTTGTGGAGGAATAAGGTCATTTGTAATTTTTGGAGTAATAAGGAGATATTTTTTTGTAATTTGTTTTTGGAGAGATAACTGTGGAATTGTAACTCAAAGTAATTTTACTTTGGGGGGGGGGCGGGGGTAATTTTTTTACCAGATTGTGCAAAAGCACCATTGTAAAAAGTCAAATTTTGAAAGTTGCCTTGTAAAAATTTGAGAAATTGACTAGAGCCAAGTGCAAAGCTCAATCAATTTTCTCCTGTTTTGACGACTATTCAAGGGTCAAGGCCAAGCCCCGATAGTTCATTTTTTGCATTGTGTGTTGCTGTTGTGTTGCACATCTTGAATTTTTTGGAGCTTGATTCATGGTGTGAAGTCTCAACACTACAATGTCTAAGTTGATTAATTTGTTTTCTGATTCCGACAAACTTGAAGGCACAAAATCTTATAAAACATGGCAATGTCTCATCGAAAGCACTCTCATTTACAATGAATTATGGCAGGGCATATATGATGGAGATGTTAAGCCGAATAAACCCACAGATGCGGCTGCACTAGAAAAATGGGAAATCAAGAATGCTAAAGCCTTAGCTCTTATTAGATCTTCTGTGAATGATGAAATGTATGTCCATATAGAAAATGCTACAGATGCATGGTCTGCTTTGAAAACTTTTAAAGACCTCTTTGATACTCAGCCTGAATCAAAGAAAGTTGATCTACAATTAAAATTGTTGCAACAAAAGTTAACTAAAGGTGGTGATGTTCTTGAATATATCTCAAGACTAAAGAATATTAGGCAAGAAATTATTAATGTTGGTTTTCCCGCAATTGATGATAGCTTTATGGTCACAATTGTAATTGCTAGACTTCCTTCTTCCTACACGCATTTTTTGGAGACTCTACTAGTAACTGGGAAATTAGAGAAACTAAAGTTTGATGAAATCTGTGAAATGTTGACTCAACATGATAAAACTTTTGGGAAGAAGAAGAAAGTTGGTGAAGATGTTTTTCTCACAGAGGCCAGCACTAGTAAATCATCAGTAGACAGTTCTCGAGGCAGAGACAGAGGGAATCAAAATCAAGTAGCACATAATGTACAAATTCAAGGTCGAAGCCAAAGCAGAGGAAATAATTTTAATAGAGGAGGTAGGAATAATTTTCAAGGTAGAGGAAACAACCAAGGAAGAGGCAATTTTCAAGGACAAGGAAATAATAATCAAGGTAGAGGACAATCTCAACACAGAAGTCAAACCAGAGGCAGAGGAAAATCTTCAGGAAGAGGAAGAGACTTAAGTCAAATTGTGTGTCGCAGATGTAACAAAGTTGGCCATTATGCTGAGGATTGTCGAACTTCACTTAATAAAATTCCCAAGTTTCAACAACATTCAGCGCAATTTGCAAATGATCAAGATGATGATAACTCAGAATATGTTTTTACTTCCTCGCTAGCATCACAAATTTTATCCCATCTTAGAAGTGACTATGAAGATGTCTGGATCTTGGATTCCAGGGCCACTCAACACATGACTTGTCGACGTGACTTTTTCTGGAATTTTCAAGATTGCCAACTTAATTCAATTTTTCTTGCTGATGATACAAAACATACTCCTTATGGAAAAGGAGCAGTAAAAGTTTTTCTCCCTGACATTGGAGAAAAAATTATTTCCAATGTAAGGTATGTACCCAGTTTTAAGAAAAATTTGCTCTCTTTAGTCACAATTCGACAAGCAAGACATTAGGTGATTATGGAATATGGTTTAGTCAAGATAATTCAGTCAAACAGAACTTGAAAATAGTCATGATAGGTTATGAAGATGGAAAACTATTACAGATGAAAGGGACAGTTATTCCAAGGCATTATGATTTTGCAAGGGCAGTGACTACAGGTATTTCACCTATAAGACTAAGGCATGTAAGATATGGACATTTGAATTTTGAGAGTCTTTATCAATTGCAAAAACAAGGAATGGTTAAAGGACTTCCCACTTTCAAAAGGGAAAATGCAAAATGTGAAGCTTGCATTTATGGCAAACAAAATCAAGAAAGTTTTCCAACAAGTTCATGGCATGCAAACAGGCGGCTACAACTAGTTCACAGTGATGTTTGTGGACCACTACAAACTTCCTTTGGTGGATGCAAATATTTCTTACTGTTCATTGATGATTTCAGCAGAATGACTTGGGTTTACTTTTTGAAGAACAAGTCAGAAGCATTTGATAAGTTTAAAATTTTTCGCCAACTTGTTGAAAATTAAGTCAAAGAAAAGATAGGTACTCTCAGGACAGATAATGGGGGAGAATTCACTTCGAATGAATTCAAAACTTATTGCAGTGAAAATGGCATAAGATGACATCTTACTAATGTTTACACTCCACAACAAAATGGAGTAGTCGAAAGAATGAATCGAACTTTGTTAGGAATAGCGAGATCCATGTTAACTTTCAAGAGGTTAAGTCCAAGATATTAGGCAAAAGCAATTCATACAACTGTCTACTTAAGAAACAGATCTCCAACTGCCTCTTTAGACGAAATCACACCTTATGAAGCTTGGTTTGGTTTCAAACCTCGAGTTAAACATCTTAGAGTTTTTGGGTCAGTTTGTTATGCCTTAGTTCCGAAAGAAAAACGAACTAAGCTTGACTCAAGAAGTTTAAAATGCACAATGATTGGCTATTCTGATGAGAAGAAAGGGTATCGTTTTTTAACGAATGGAAAATTCATTGTGAGTAGGGATGTCATTTTTGATGAAACTGAGAGTAAGAGTGCTGAAGAAATTGAAAATCTTCTTCATAAGTTAGAAACTAAAGGAAGTAAAAGAAATGGAAAAATGCAAAGTCAACCAACTTCACCAAATTGGTACGAACTTGATTTTCCTTCCTCTGAAGATGAGTCATCCAGTCCATCTACATCAACAACATCATCTGGGTCTTCTAGCAGTTCATCTGCATCTCCAAGCAGTAGCAGTTCTTCTGACAATGATTCTCCACACTCTTCACCTGAACGACGGACATCAATTTATATTAATCCTCTTTACAATGATGGAGACTTTACATAAGCACAAACAAGTGAGCACCAACTACCAAAATGGGCAGTTCAACTTTTGAAAGATGTAAAGCCTGATGAGAAGAATAAAACAGGCACCAGAAGGGCACATATAAGTGAAGGCAATTTTGCCTTGATAGCAAATGATTTTACTGAACCTTCCACATACAAAGAAGCAGTAAAACATAAAGAATCGAAACAAGCTATGGTTGAAGAATATCAGGCAGTAATTGATAACAACACTTGGAAACTTCTTGATTGTCTAGTAAATGTTAAACCCATAGGATGCAAATGGGTTTACAGAATTAAGTATAATAAAAAAGGAGAACTTGAAAAGTATAAAGTGCGACTTGTCGCAAAAGGTTTTGCGTAGCAGGAATGCATTGATTATGAGGAAACTTTTGCTCCTACAACTAAATGGAACACCATCCAATTAACACTTGCATTGGCCACTCAGAAAGGATGGAAAGTTCATCAAATGGATGTGAAAAGTGATTTTCTCAATGGGGATTTACAGGAGGAAGTGTATATGACCCAACCGCCAGGTTTTGAAGTTGAAGGACAAGAACATCAAGTCTGCAAATTGATCAAGGATTTATATGGATTAAAACAAGCTCCCCGCGCTTGGTACGCAAAGATGGATGAATACCTTAAGAAATTTGGTTTTCAACACAGTGAATCTGATGATACTTTGTATGTGCGACAACAGGGAAAATATCTAGTCATTCGTGTTATGTATGTAGATGATTTGATCATCACTGGCAATCATGATGATCATATTGCACAGGTGAAAAAGGAGTTACATGCCGGTTTTAAGATGACAGATTTGGGATTACTTCACTGCTATGTTGGAGTTGAAGTCTTCCAATGTCAACATCATATTTTCATTTCTCAAAGTAAGTATGCAGCAGAGGTTCTTCAGCGATTTGGCATGCAGGAGTGCAAGCCCATTTTTACCCCCATGGAGCAAAACTTGAAACTTTCAAAATTTGAAGGGGGGGAAAGGTAGGCAGTACAACTTACAGACAATTGATTGGTAGCTTAATTTATTTGACAAATACTCATCCTGATCTATCTTATGTAGTTAGTATTCTTTCACATTTTATGCAGGAACCACGAGAGAACCACTGGAATGCAGCCAAATGAGTTCTTCGATATATCCAAGGAAGAAAATATTTTGGTCTTCTTTACACAAAGACTAAAAATTTTGTACTTGGTGGATATTCAGATGCCGACTTTGCTGGGAGTATTGATGATTGAGCATCAACATCAAGTTATTTAATGAATATGGGGTCAGTAGCAGTATCTTGGAGTTGTAAGAAACAAGCTACAGTGGCCACTTCTTCCGTAGAAGCAGAGTACACTTCAGCATGGGAAGCAACATGTGACATTGTTTGGTTGTGCCGAATTTTGCAGGACTTGGAAATTTCTCGGACCGAAGCTACATCATTATTCATTGACAGCCAGTCAGCCATCAAACTTGCCAAGAACCCAATTTTTCATTCAAAGACAAAGCATGTGGAAACATATGATATCATCATATCATATCTCTCATTGCCAACGATGTCCTCAAGCCAGTTTATTATCCTTCCGAAGATCATATCTCTGACATTTTCCCGAAACCGCTTCGTAGAATAAAATTTACTAAGTTCAGGGATGAACTTGGTATCTGTTGTAATGTATATTTGGATCATAGGGGGGAATGTTAGATGATCCAAAAATATAATTTTTATCATAGGTTATAAAATTAGAATAAAATAATTATTAATTTAAGATATTAAATTAATAATTATTATTCTAGAATGTTTAATTATTTAATGGAGACTTTTAGAATTAGCATATTATTGTAACTAGATATGACTCTCCAAATGTGTCGTATCTTAGGCTCTATTTTAAGAGATTTGTTAGCTAGTTGGTTTGAATAGCATTTATTGTAAATGGACACTTGTTATTTAATAAGTGATCCATAATTAGAGGTAGTTAGGACATGGAACTTATAAATAGCTCATTGCAAGATTTGGTTGTTCGGGTGTAAACTCTTGCAAAATCAAATTATGTAATTTTTTTTTTTCTGATTAATAAAATTATGTGTCTGAGGACACTTCTGCCATTAGTCACCTATAACCTTCTTTAAACATGAAACATGGAAAACTAGGTGCACTTGGGAAGCTGTAGGAAGTTCCAATTTGTATGCCATAGTACCAATAATTTGTAACAACTTGTATGGACCATAATACTTTGGTGATAATTGATTATCCTTCTTAGCTTGCTTGAGGGACATTTGTTTATATGGTTGTCCATAGGAATACCTAGTCACCTACATTAAAACTTCTTTCTCTAGGATGTTGATTTACCTGTTTTTTCATAATATTTTGCGCCAATGTGAGGTTATCCTTTAAGAGTTGGAGAACTTGTTGTTGATGCTCGATGTGATCTTCAACTGCTTCAACCTTAGAATTTTATCTTAAATATGATGTCATGGATGGTGGATGATATCCATAAAGTTCCATAAATGGGGTCATTTTTGTTGCAATATGGAAGGAAGTATTATACCACCTTTAAACCAGAGGAAACCATTTGACCCATTGTATCTATTTATCAAAGACAAAGCAATGAAGATATCATTCCAAACATTTGTTTACTATCTCTGTTTGCCCATCAGATTGAGGATGATAAGATGAGCTATTAGCTAACTGAGTACCGAGACAAGAAAATAATTTCGTACAAACATTTTTGGTGAAAATGTGATCTCTGTTGCTCACAATAATCTTTGGGTTTCCATGTAGCTTTTGAATTGTTTCCATAAATGCGGTAGAAACTGTACTAACTTTAAATGGATGAGATAATGCAAAAAAGTGTGCATACTTGGTAAGTCTATCAACTACCACCATGATGACACTCTTTCCTTCGGACTTAGGCAAACCTGTGATAGAATCCATTGAAACCTCCTCCCAACATTGGCTTGGAATGGATAAAGGTTGTAGAACCAAACATTCTGCCACAAAATATTGAATATCTAATTTAAGGCCATCCAAAAAAATTTCCTTCTTAACCCTGTGGTAAGTCTTTAAAAATCTGAGTGCCCTCCTAAGGAAGAAGTGTGAAATTCCATAAGAATATTTTGTTTGAGTTGGGAATTCTTACATAGGTATATGTGATATTTGTGCCATAACGAATCATTTTTCTAGCTAAATGTATCAAATGTAGTAGGATATTTTTGTATCTTTTGAATGAGTGCCCACACTTCTTCATCATTCTTCCATTCATCCCTTGCTTCACTTATCCAATCTTGTTGGATGATAGAAATGGCACAAAGTAATGCTTCCACATCCTCATCCTTTCTTGAGAGTGCATCTACTACAACATTTTGCTTCCATTTTTTGTAGATGATTTCAAAGTCATAACCCAACATATTTATGACCCATTTTTGCTGCTCTTTTGAAGATGATCTTTGTTCTAAAAAGTATTTAAGACTATCATGATCCATTTTTACCTTGAAGTGTCTTCCCATTAGGTAGGGTCGCCATTTTTTAAGTGCATGTAGTATTGCCAACATTTCCTTCTCATAAATAGCTTTGTGTAAATAATTTCCTCTGATTGGATGACTTTCGAAAGCAATGGGTATTTCTTCTTGCATTAAAATAGGACCAATTCCATTTCCAGAGGCATCACATTCCATAATAAAGGTTTTTTTGAAGTTCGACGTAGTTAAGACTGGTGCTTGGGACATTCCCTCTTTAAGATGTTCAAAGGACTTTGTTTCTTCTGGAGTCCATGGAAATGCATCTTTCTTCAATAATGTTGTTCGAGGTGCTACTATTCTCCCATAATTCTTAAAAAACTTGCAATAATACCCTGTCAACTTGAGAAATCCTCGTATATGCTTTATGGATGTAGGGATTTTCCATTCCTTAATGGCTTTAATTTTTATATGGTCTACCTTAACGCCTTCATGAGATATAATATGACCTAGATATTCCACCTCTTGTACTCCAAAGAAACATTTGGAGCTTTTTGCATATAACGGTTTCTCCTCCAATAGTTTGAGCACCCTCTCAACATGTTGAACACGATCCTTCCAAGAATTTCTGTAGATTAGTATATCATAAAAAAATACTAACACAAATTTTCTAAGGAAGGGTTTGAAAATGGAATTCATCAAACCTTGAAATGTAGAAGGTGCATTGGTAAGGCCAAAAGGCATGACCAAAAATTCATTCATTGGACCCTCACGAGTTTCTAAATGTTTTGTTTTCATAATGTCTTGTCAGTCTTCATTTTGATTTGATGATATCCTGAACGAAGATCCAACTTGGTGAAGTAAATTGATCCATGCAATTCATCCAATAATTCATCAATGATAGAAATGGGAAATTTATCTTTAATAGTGAGCTTGTTGAGCTCCCTATAAAATTAACACATCCTTCTTATGCACCAATACTACTAGAGTAGAGAAAGAACTTTCAATAGGTTGAATTATAGCAGCCTCTAGCATTTCTACAACCATATGTTCAATTTCACTCTTTTGGGCATAGGGATATATGTAAGGTGTGATTTTTGGAGGAACATTTCCTGGAATCAAATGAATAGCATGATCATGATTACGAATAGGTGGGAAGACTTTGGGAGTCTCAAATACCTTGGAATGATTGTCCAAGATTGTTTCAAGATCTGGAGAAATATATGATTTCAGTGTGGGAACCTCTAGTGAACATAATTGTGCAATTATGCCTTGTTGTTCTTTCTTTGGAAGATTTGTCATTTCGTTAGAGTTGATTATCTTTCCCGATTTCCTTGCGATACCCCTTAATTCAAATTTCATTTTGTTCTTGGTGTGTATCCTCTTCTTTTGACGTTTATTGTTCCTTTTCTTCCTCCTCTTCACAATCTATGTAAGATAATATATTCTTAGCAAACTTATGACCTTTAGTGTATTTTCTATCACAACTATAACAAAGCCATTTTGCTCTTTTTTCCCGATTGTTATGGTGTCAATCTTGTAGGTTGTGGAAGGCTAGGGGCAACAACACTTCTATCTTTATAGTTGTGAGTGGGAGACTTCCTTGTTGCCATAATTTTGCTTTCCATTTTTTTTGCCAACCTGAATGCCTTCTCCAATGAATCAGGTTCCCAAAGGCAAATCTCATGTTGGATGTTATCCTTTAAAGTCCTTATGAACACGTCAATCCTATGCTCCTTTGGAGTATCTTTTACTCTTATATTCAATTTTTGGAAGTCCTCAATGTGCTCCATCATTGAATCCTTTTGTTTGAGATCTATGAATTGGCTAAAAAAGGTGTTTCTTTCTGTATACTCATAATGTTCTACCATTTCTTCCATAAAAAATGCCCAAGTGACAATTTGTTTATGAGAGAAAAGCCAGTAATACCATAAAAACTGATTTGGTTCCAAATATAAAGTTGCAATGCATACCTTTTGTGTTTTTTTCACATTATGGAGATCAAAATATTTCTCCATCTGTAGTATCCATGTTACAAGATCCTTTCCATCAAAATTTCTCATATCAATATTTGGAACATGGTGGGTCTTCAATCTAACATTAGATTCTATGAAATCATGATTATCATTTATTTTGTTCTCATCATGAGTTTCTTTTAATACATTTTCACCATTAGTGAACATTCCTTGTAGCAACTTTGTCAAATATGTATTCAAATCTTCCATTTTGCCTTCCACGTAATTCATCTTAGTTTCCACGCCTTTCTTTAAACCATCCATCTTAGCTTCCATGTCTTTATTTAAACCATCCATCTTAGATTCCATTCCTTTCTTTAAACCATCCATCTTAGCTTTGGTTACTTTTTGTGAGAGTGAATTTTGTTGCACTTGGTCTTGTAATTTTGATATATCATGTTGCATTTCTTCCTCTCCTTCATGAGTCATGCTAAAGCTTTCAAGTTGCTTACTAGGTGTTTCCATTTTCTTTCTTCAGGGCATCAATTAATGATAATTATGCTTCACTATGGGCTTTGAATTCCTTCAAACTAATTTTTCAAACCAAACTTATGCAAAATTTTGAAAAAACTACACACCTTTTTTCACTTTGTAGGAGCTTGATATTGAATCCGATGTATCTCTGCAATTTTAGATCTCCAAGGTTTAAAATTACTAACTGTGGTAGCCCTCTCAGTCCTCTTTCCAATGCCACTAGTCTGATCAAATTCGATTCTCCAAGAAAAAGTTATGCCTAATCTCCGACAATGACCTGATTATACTTTTTTTTAGTAGAGAAAACTAGTTGTACGAAGTGTCACATATCACTGTTTCGACCTTCAAACCTGAAAATGATTCACTGAAAACTGCAATCTGTCCTCTTTCTATAACTTCTTACAAAATTTCATTCTGATACTCAGAGAGAAAGTTGTGATGATTTTCCCAAGGTCATATGTAACATAGTTACCGATCAAATGAGAACTATTACCTCAAAACAGGTACTCGAGCCCAAAAATCCCAAAAAAACATGAAAAAACAACCCAAAAATAAAATGTGTTGATTTTGTATCACCATTTTTTTAGAGTAAAATTTCAATATTTTTTAAAAGTAACTGTAAAAAACAATAAAAACCATTTTGATTGGCACAAAAAACACCTTGAAATCGAAAAATGTTGATGCCAGAACAACGTCTTTTTTTTAGGGTATATTTTCAACATTTTTTAATAATAATGTTGAAAATAAAATATCGTGACTCTGAAAAACTTTAAATTTCCGATGATTTGCAAGCATGCCATTAACGATAAAATATCACATCTTTGAAAAGCCTTAAAATTCCAATGATTTTTAAGCATGACATTAAATTTAAGAAAAACGTTAAAATTCCAACAATTTTCAAGGAGGGTGCTAAGAAAAAATGTTTATAATTGCTTTCAACGATAACATTATAGATAAAATATCACGACTTAAAAAAAAAATTAAAATCTTGACAATTGTTCAACCATGGAATTAAAACCAAAGATTATGGCTACAAAACAATCTTAAATTTTCAAAATATTTCAAGCATGACATTCTGGAAAAATTTTGTGACTAAAAACACTTTAAAAATGAAACCTAAACGAAAAAGTTATTATACCAAGAGTAGTTTTTTTAAATGCTAATGTATAGCAATTTTGAAATCTTAGCTTAAAACAACTTGATACATTGCAAAAAAAGTTTAAAAATCAACTATCAAATTGACACGCAGTGTAGGTGAGCTTAACCCATTGTAATGAAAACTTAAAGACCAACCATGCAATTAATACATTGTGGGGCAGACTTGATTCATTATAATGAAAAATTTAAATCAACTA
>APFE030496239.1:101907-142299 GCA_000404065.3 Pinus taeda
TTTTATGTTCTATTACTAACATGAAAATCACCAACATTTAAAAAAACATTATCCACACTTAATTCCTTAGAAAATTTAAAGTATAAAAACTAAACCCTTTAAGCAAAAAGGGTTGATGTTCATCAACACTTTTCAAAATCAAGATGAAAATCACTATAAAAAAATTTGTTCACACTTGGTACATAAAAAAATTTAAATTGTAAAAAATAAGCCATGTAAAAAAATGTGTTGATGCTGCATTAACACTTTTCAAAATCGGCATGAAAATCACTAACATTTAAAAATAATCGTTGATACTTAATACATAAAAAAATTTAAAGTAACAAAAATATGCTAAAAAAAGGTGTATTCTGAATCACCATTTTTCAAAATCGAGTGATTTTTTCTACCTCAAAAAAATGGGTACTAGGTCATTTTCTCGTTTGATCGGTAACTATGTTATGTTTTGGATGTAATTTGGGAGCCTACAAAAACAATAACATCCGTAGATCATATCTCCGAAAATATAGTGAGAAAAGATCTAAAATCTGGACCCAAGGATCATCGATATTTCAGCTCAAATGGGTTTTTTTTTAGCTTTTGAAACGTCGCAGAAAATAAGTTTTAGCTAAAATTCCACGATGACTTATTTGGAGGAGCAAAACCCTAGAATACAAAGCTCTCATACCAAATGTTATGCAACCAACTCACAAAATAGAAGAAAAGAGAGATCAACACCTTCAAATGAACAATTCTTGGATGATACAAATGACTAAACCTCCTTTCTATACATAGGAACCTGAGGGGTCATAATATAATCAAAGATGACATAAAAATAATAATATAAGAGCACAAAAATAACAATAGTGGCCTTCTATGGGGCACACTAATAACAATATGGGGACAATAGGGGCACAATAATAACAATAAGAGCTATAATGACATTAGTAATGGGGGAATCACTAGTATTATAGGGACCTACCATGTGATTAGCTTAGAATATGAGAAACCTTATGTGGTTTTTGGTCCTATTTTGGATATGATGGATGAAAGTATTACACCTTTCTATGTCACATTGAAAGTTCATAATTTTTTTATACAATTGTATGCTAGATTTTGGTACTTCTCATAATTGAATGCCTAATTATGGACCAACTTCAATTGCAAATCACTAGGCCCTATCATGATTTGTATACATTTGATTCAAAGAAGAAAAGACAAATGCTCCCACTGAACCGGTGCCAATTGTTCACTATTAGATCTGATTATATCAACTTATTCATCAGTCAAGTAATCAAAGAAACTTCATTCAGCAAAGGATCAATGTCATTTGGAGCAACTCATAAACATTCAGTATCTGATCATCAGTAGACTGTATCTAATAAATATCATAACCAACAACTTTTTTTAAGAAGCATATCGTAACTTTTCTTTGAGTTTTATCTACTGATACTTCATCACAAGGAAACATACGTGACTATAGGGACAAAATATGCGTATATACGTTACTGTTCTTCATCAAATATGCATACGGACAGTAAACTACAATAAATTTCACTTTTATCTCCCCCTGAACTTGAAGGATTAACAAAATGATTAATAGAGTGATGAAGCAGAGACCACTCCTAATTTCTGCCTGAGATATTCAAAGGAATGACATGGAATAGGCTTTGTAAATATATCTGCAAATTGCTCTTGTGAGGGAACATACTCTAGTTTGACCTTTTGTTCAAGCAACTGTTTTCTTAGAAAGTGATATTTTATTGGAATATACTTGGTTTTTTGAGTGCATGACATGATTTTTATAAATACTTATGGCATTGGTATTATCACATAGAATGGGAATAGTTGGAAAGCAATTGATTTAAATATCTTGCAATATTTGCATCATCCATAGAAGTTGTGCGTAGTAAGATGTAACAACAACATATTCAACTTCTGCAGTAGATAAAGAAATAGAGCTTTGTTCTTTCTTGAACCATGATACCAAGTGGGATCCCATGTAGAATGCTCCTCCACTAGTGATTTTTCGGTTATCAAAATTTCCTGCCCAGTCTGAATCTGTGTAAGCATGAAGAGTAAGATCTGCATCTTTGGAATACCATAAACCAAAGTCTCCAATTCCTTGTAGATACTTAAATATTCTCTTGACTACATCAAGATGAGTTTCTTTTGGATTTTCTTGAAAGTGTCCAACAATTCCAACTACATGCATCATATCTAGTCTTGTGCCTATAAGATAAAGCAAGATTTTGAGCATAGAACTGTATTCTAGTTGGTTTATTGGGGGGTGGGGGGGAATATCATCATGTGAACTGATATTACATATTGTTAGCATTAGAGTGCATACAGGTTTGCAGTCTTCCATTCCATATTTATTTAAAATATTCTTGAGTTGCTTTGTCTATGAGAGGAAGATACCATTTTTTGCTTTTTGTACTTCTAGACCAAGAAAATATGTTAGTTCATGAAGTAGGGACATTTCAAATTCTTGATGCATGACAAAAGATTTTTTTTACTCATGGACCCTTCATTGCTGCCAAATATTATGTAATCTGCGTAAACAACAACAATTAAAATTTTACCATCATTCATCTTTATATATAGGTTGTTATCTGCAGACCCCTTAGTAAAAACTTATTGATGAAGATACATGTCAAGACGATAATACCATGCATGAGGAGCTTGTTTTAGCCCATATAATTCCTTCTTGAGTTTGCAAACAAGATTTGTATCATTTTGTTAGAATGAACCATTCAGATTGTTCAATATAGACTACTTCTTCTAGGTCCCCATTTAGAAATGAAAATTTAACATCCATTTGATAGAATTTTAAATTATGAAATCTTGAAAACGAAATAAATGTTCTTATGGCTTCAATTCTGGCCATAGGTGCAAATGTTTCTTCAACCTCTATTCCTTCTTGTTGCACATAACCTTTGCATACATGTCTTTCTTTGTTTCTATTTACCTCTCCATATTTGTTTTTGAATACCTATTTTGTCCCAATAACATTTTTATCATGATGTTTTGGTACTAATTCCCATGTATGATTCTCTTCTATTTGGTCAAGTTATTCATCCATAGCCTTAATCCGACATTCATACTTTCTATCTTGATTTACATTTTGTGGTTCAATTATGGATAGTAAGGCTAGATAACTAGATGTTCCAACAAAAGTTCTTCTAGTATGTACTCCAGCTTCCTTCTCACCTAGAATTTGAGATTCTTGATGATTTTTATAAACATTCCTTGATGGAGACTTTTCTAATGCTTTTGTATTGTCACTTTGTTCTTGTGATTCTTCATTGATTCTTTCTCAAACATTCTTTTGGTTTGTTGTAGGAGTATCTTCGTCATCTACTAGTGCTTCCGTTTTGGTACTTGTGGATTCTTCATAAATAACAAAATCAATGCATTCAATAGTCCTTTGAAGTATTTTATCATAGAATTTATATCCTTTTCTTCTAGAGGAGTATCCAAGGAGAATTCCATCATCAGCCCTAGCTTCAAGCTTTCCAAGTTTATCATCGTTATTCTTTATGTAACATTTTCTTCAAAAAAACTATAAAATGCTTAACAGTTGGATATTTACCAAGCCATAGTTCATGAGGAGTTTTGTTAGTGTTTACCCGAATATGAGTTTTGTTGAGGATATTTACTTTTTTATGTGTTGCTTCCCCCCAAAAGGTGTGAGGTGTTCCAGATGCATCAATCATGGCACGTGCCATTTGTTGGATTTTTTTGTTCATTCTTTATATTACTATGTTTTGTTGAGGAGTTTTAGCTATAGAAAACTACCTCTTGATTCAATTCTATTCAAAAAAGTAAAAAAACTCATTTGATATAAATTCTCCTCCTCTACTAGATCCAATACATTTGATTTTCAATTCTAACTCATTTTCTGCTAGATATTTGAAGATTGTAGATTTATCAAATGTTTCATATTTATGTTTTGATAAGCCAATCCAACACATGCAAGTAAAATTTCTCATAGGACCACATAGATTAATATGAATAATTTCAAATGGCTTACTTGAAGTACCCTCATTGGCATTAAACTACACCCTGGTTTGCTTACCGAATTGACATGATTTGTATATGGTGCTTTCTGGTAGAGAGATGTTAGGAAAGTCGCAAACTGATCCCATTTTGTTTGACTTATGTAGTTGGCTGAAGCTTAGGTGTCCCAACCTTTTGTGCCAAAGCCAAATTTATTCTAATTTTCTCAAGTAACAATGTTCTAAATTGTCTTCCAAGATATAGGCATTACCTAGAGTTCTCACTCCCTTTATTATAATTTTACGTGTATCGAGATTTTGAACCACACAATTCTTTGATATGAAAATAACCTCATGCCCTTGGTCACACATCTAACTAAGAATAAAAAAATTATGTTTTAATCCATCATTAAACAAAACATTCCCATCTTTAACTTTTTGTTTTAGCAAAACATTTCATTTTCCATTGATAGTTGCAGGTGAATTACTTCCAAAGATTACATTCTTTTCTTTCTTTATTTTATTAAAGGACATAAACTTATATTTATTGCACAGGTGAATTATTTCCAAAGATTACATTATTCTCTTTCTTTATTTTATTAAATGACATAAACTTATCTTTATCACCTACAATATGCTTTGAGCATCCACTGTCAATGTTCCACAAATTTTCTTGACCTCTCGCATATAAATCTAGACCACAGTTTTCAGATTCTAAATTCTTACTTTCCACACCTTAGATGTTGTTGCCTTGTGTTCATTCTGAGGTGTTGATCATATTTTTCTCATGCATTCAAATTCTTTATGCCCAAAGTTATTGCAAATGGAACATTTAGTTTCATTTTGAAGAGGTGAGAAGTATTGTAATAAATTTATTTACCCAAATCTCATTCTTTTGATTTCTTGCTTCTCTAGTCATGATATTTTTGTAAGAAATACACTGACCAACCTTATGACCAAAATTATGACAAGTGAAGCATTGACCATTAAAGTAGGAGTTTCTGGGAGTATAATACCTTTTTTTTGTAGTTTTCCCTTTGATTATAGTAAGGAAAATTTACTTGACAATTGTTTGATCCTTTATTCTTTTGTTGATGGCTGGAATTTCGTTGACTCCTTCCTTTTACTACATTGAGATAGCTTCCTGTATCCATTTCAGAAGGCTTTACAGTATTTTATGATTCTCCATTATATCCAAGGCTTGTTTTTATGTGAGGATATTGTTGCACTTTGATGATTTCATCCAAGGTTTCATATTCTTTAGCAAACCTAGGATTTAGACCTTTTTTTTTTCAAGTTCCTTCCTTAGACTTACTATTCCTAGTTCTAACTTTTCATTATGCTTCTCCTTTTCTAGACTTGTTTCTTTAGAGCTTCTTTTACTAGTTTAGCTTCTTACAAATGAATTTTACGCTGAAGTATTTCTTCAATAAAATTATCCTTATCTTCTAGGGAATCCATAAAAATGTCATCAGTCTCATCAATAAATTTATCTTCAGATTCCATAAGTAATTGATATTCTTGATCAAAATTTCCTTATTCACTATTTGAAATACCATCACTATGTTTATGAGTGTAGAATATTCTTTTGTTTTCAATCTTTCCCTTAAAATTAGTTTTTTTTTTAATTCTTCCGTTTCTCATTATTTTATTTATAAGGACATTTGTCAGCATAGTGACCAAATCTTCTGCAAGAAAAACATTTGAAAGGAAGCTTACCTATAAATATACTAGTACCTACTTGAAGATTCTTCATGAAATTTGACTCTTCTTCATATGATACATAACTTGGTTCCTTAACTTCCTCCTTTTCTTTTCCTTTAGAAATAGCCTTGAATGAGACTTCATTGATATCTGAGGGACCCCTTTTTCTCATTTCATAGGTTGTCAGAATCCGATGAAGCTGTTCAACAACAAGGTTCTTCAAGTCCTGCATTTCTTCAATGGAAGAGACTTTTGAATAGAATTTTGGAGTTAAAGATCTTAAGATTTTCTCAACCAGAGACGACTCTTTATTTCGTCACCAATATTTCTCATTGAATTAACAATATCATCTACTCTAAGAAAGAAACTTGAAATTCTTTCGTCATTATGCATTCTGAGAGTTTCCTATTGAATTATGAATGTTTGAATTTTGGAACTCTTTACCTTGGTGTCTCCTTCATAACATTGGATCATATTATCCCATAAGCCTTTTTAGTATTCAACTGCATTATCTTGAAAAATTTGGATTCTGCCAAGCTTCCTAACAGTGCATTGACAACTTTTACATTGGTCTCATACTTTTTATTTCTTCTTCATCTATGGGACTGACAGATGGATACTAATAGCATCCTTCAATGATTCCCCAAACATCAACTCCAAGTGACTATAGGTAAGCTCTTTTTCTGAACTTGTAGAAAACTAGATTGGATCCATTAAAAAATGGTGGCCAGATGGATGTTTCTCCCTCTTGGTTTCTCATCTTGATGAATCTTCCTTCAAGTGATCAAGCTTCTTTTGAAGGAGCTTCTTTGGTACCAATTGTTAAGAAAAATGCTGAGAGGACAGGGGTGAATCATTATTTAAAACTTACCTGACCTTCTTTTTATATTTAGATTTCGATACATGACCTTAATGAATTGAACCTACATATGTACGCTACTGTTATGCAAACAACCAACGTATATCCAGTTAACTATCTTTTCAATTAATTCTTCATCATTTTAACTTGGACTACTGTATTAGTCCTTCATTAGGCATTAGTTAAATAGTAAACAAGTGTAGTAAGAACAAAATAAAACAACACACAAAGTCAACACGTATGAACACTAGGATTTTTAGGTGGAAACCCAATGTGGGGAAAAAACCACCATTGTTATCGTCTCTATCTTGTTCTTAAAAAATATTATTTACAGTATTCTAGTGGTGCAGACTCATACCAATACGCAAGCACCCACCTGTAGAAGGCTAAAACCTACTCTCATGCTCCAACATCTACTCAAATGGAGCTACAACCACCTTATCTTCAATTAATTATGGATCACTTTTCAGAATGTTTCAAACTAGATCCACCTGATCAAAACATTACAAACTGTAGGCCACCTTTCATCAAATTTTCATACTAGACTTACTACCATCATCAAATCACTAAATCAACTAAAAGAAATAAATCATAGGATCTCATTGTAATCGATCAAACTAAACCATAATAGATCATGTGAATGTACTGTCAATCATCAATCCATAAACTGTTATCTATCAATGAAACTAATTTCTTCCACTGCAAACCTTGATCAACAATATGTCAAAATATATATGTTATTGTTCTTATGTATATCTGCACATATCTCAAAAAAATGACACTTCAAACTAAATCAGTGCACTGCTGAAATCAATCACAAACACATCTATCCTTCATCACATATTTCTGAGCTACTTACAGACCATTCATACCAGTTTAATATTTCATTCACAAACCATCCAACTTCATAAAAATGATCACATACATATTATTATGAAGAAAACCTCATCAAATGGTAGAAACAAAACTAATAAGACATCATTAGTTGCACATACTTTAGAAACCTTAGCATATGTACGTGACCCTTATAAATATTTCCACATATGTACACACCTTTTAAGAAGCACACACACATACAGATATGTCCATCACATATTTCTGAGTTACTTCAGACCATTTATACTAGTTATATATTTCATTCACGAACCATCCAAATTCATCATAACTATCACATACAGATTATTATGAAGAACACCTCATCAATAGAAAATAGTAAAACTGATCAAGCATCATTATTTTCACATACTTTAGAAATATTAGCATATATACACGACCCTTATAAAATATTCCTGCATATGTATGTGCATTTTAAGAAGCACACCCATGTATAGATATGTCCATCCTACAGAATTGAGACATGACTTATCTATAGGCAGGTACGCATATGTATGCACCTTTGCTGAGACAAACTTGTGTACAAATATATAATTATTGACTTATTCCTTCACTATACAACATAACTTCAGTCAAACGCAAATCTTGTCAAACCCAGTAATAAACATACATTAGAACATTGTATCACAAATCAACCCATAGTAAAATTATGTAGTCATTTCAGATCTACAAGATCTGATCCCACATCTCATTTGTTGTGCAACCATATTTCAGATTAAACAATTCATCAATAGCCTGTTACTTACACACCAAACACTTTGATCTTCATCTCCTTATATATCTTAGGACTTATCCAATACCATAGGTCAAATCCTTAGTAATTCTGATGGTATTCTTAGATGATGTCAAATGTATATGGGCCAATACCATGGTAAAGATCACTGGTATTTAGGATACCATGGTGCAGACACTGTACTCACTTTTTATTCTCCATACCCATGTATGTATGTGAATTTGATTCACAGAATCACGTGTATTTATCAAAACATCACCTTCATCATTCTTCTATCTCTGAAATGCTATGTGTTTGTTCAAACTCTTTGACACATGTGTACTAGCATGTAATAACATCCTATTAACATCATGTTGACAAAATTCATCAAGTAGGTTGTTGATTATGTCGTTGAAAAAACACATGTTCTTGACTTAGTATTTTCATGGTTTTTTTGTCCAATTCTTATAGTATATATCTTATACATTATATAGTACTGAAGGATATTTTGGTCTTGCTACCTCACTATTGAGGTCTTTGGTCTTGATTGTAAATGGCATATCTATCATTTGATGTAAAGGTCATGTAAAGACCTAGGATGTAATAATTGTAATATTTAGTCATGAACGATTGGGGTCAATTCAATTATGTATGTCATTCCATGTTGGGGATTTTATGTAATATGTAATGCCACTACGTTGGGAGACTAGTCAAAATAGATTAGGAAAAGTCATGTCTGGTTACTTATTTGTATATCTTCAGAAAAATCAACATGTGCTCAGGGGGGGCATGGCTTGCATTCAGTGATCAGTATTCAACAACACTTAATTATGTGATCTACAACACTTCATTCAACATTGGTCAGCCATTTTCCCTTGATTTCAAAGGGGGAGAGTAGCTTAGTGTTTGGAGAAAGCTTGCTTGGAGAGAAGCTTGATATATCTACAACTACCTACAGATGATTGGTAACCAAAAACCACCATGGTTTCCATCAAGTCTAAAGGTGGAGATTGTTGGCATTGTTGCATATGTTTTTTCCTTGATGGAAACCTACTTAATGAATTTTGTAAACATGATGCTAATAGGATGTTCTTACAAGCTAGTAAACATGTGACCGAGAGTTTGGAGAAAGATATAGAAGTCCAGAGACAAAATAATGATGGAGGTGATGTTTTGATAAATACATGCATGTTCTATGAATCAAAGTTTCATACATGCATGAGTATGGAGAATAAAAAGTGTGTATGGTTTCCACACCATGGTATCCTAAATACCATGTATCTTTACCATGGTATTGGCTCATAGTAATGAGCGAGACAATGGATATTTGATCTCGTCTAAGGATACCATCAACATTAGTAAGGATTTGACCCGTGGTATTGGATAAGGCCTAAGTTATATAAGGAGATAAAGATCAAAGTGTTTGGCGTGTAAGTAATGGGCTATGGATGATTTGTTTAATCTAAAATAAGGTTGTGCATGGAATGAGATGTGGGATCAAATATTGTATATCTGAAATAACTACATAATTTTCTTATGTGTTGATTTGTGATACAATGTTCTAACGTATGTTTGTTACTGGGTTTGCTGAGATTTGGGTTTGACTAAAATATTGTTGTACAATGAAGGAATAAGTCAATAATTAGACATTTGTATGCAAGTTTGTCTCAGCAAAGGCACATACATACACGAGCCCACCTATAGATAAGTTGCATGTCAATTTTGTAGGATGGAAAAATCTGTACGTGAGTGTGCTTCTTAAAAGGCGCGTACATACGTGAAAATATTTTATAAGGGTTGCGTACATATGCCAGGGTTTTTGAAGTATGTGCAGTTAATGATGATTGGTCAATATTTTTGTTGTTTGTTGATGAGGTCTTCCTCATAATAATATGTATGTGATAGTTTTGATAAAGTTGGATGGTTTGTGAATGAAATATTGAACTGGTATGAATGGTCTATAAGTAGTTGAGAAATATGTGATGAAGGATATATGTGTCCGTGATTAATTTTAGTAGTACAATGATTCAGTCTAAAGGTTTAGTGTTTTGAGAGTTTTACACAAGTATGTTTCATTGAAAGTGTGTATATACACAGATATGATTAAGAACAATAGCCTATATATTTTGACATATTGTTGAGCAGGGTTTGTAGTGGTAGTAGATGGTTTTAGTGGTAGATAATAGTCTATGGCTTGATGATTGAGAGTGCATTTACATGATCTATTCTGGTTTAGTTTTATTGGTTCCAATGAGATTTAGTGATTGATTTGTTTTAGTTGATTTGGTGATTTAATGATGTTAATGGTTCCAGTATGAATACAAGATGAAAGGTGGCCTACAGGTTGTAATGTTTTGATCTGGTGGATCTAGTTTGAAATATTCTGAAAAGTGATCCCATAAGTAATTGAAGATAAGTGGGTTGTAGCTTCCTTCTAGTAGGTGCGAGAGAAAAAGAGAAGATTGAAGCCTTCTGTAGGTGGGTAACTACATACTAATATAAGTATGCGCCAATACAATATTGTAAAGAATATTTTTTAAGAAGGAAGAGACGACAACAACAATGTTGTTTTCCCCACATTGGGTGTAACAACCCTCGTGAAAATTCCATGTAATAAAATTTAATAAAGTTAAAATAATAACCATGGTTGATGGGACACTTATTCCAAGCTCAATGTTGGGAAAGGCATCCTAATGTGGGTGTTCATTTGGTTTATTATGGCTAAGGAAATTGGAAAAGGCAATGACAAAGGCTTTGGAAAGGAAAACTGGCATTTTTGGCCCATTTATTTATGAAAATAATGGAAATTAGGAGAAAAGGAAGGTGAAAGGTCATAGGTTGCATGTGAGGAGGAAATTGAAGGAAAATATTGGAAAATGAGGAAAATAGAGGCCTAAATGAAAAAAGGCTTCTTAGGATTAGTTGGTACCTTATCTCAGTTTGGTTTTGGAGTTCTTTCATTATTCTCTCTCACTCTCACTCTTCAACACTTAGAGTTTTCTTGGAATGCTTTTGCATTGGATGAAGAAAGGAAGTAAGGCAAGAGGAAGGAAGGAGAATGAAAGGAATGGAAAGATCAAGCAACTACAACAAGACTCTTTGCAGGTATTGATTTGTATTTGTGTTTTTCTTGCTAGATTTGGCATGCATGGTATTACATGTGGTTCATTGCTATTATGGCACGACTTTTGCTAGGTGTGACAGTGTTTTTAGCCCAGCCTTGCCATTTTTGGATAGTCGTGGCGTGATGGGGTTCTCATGTTTTGGTTGAGCTAGATTTCTAGATGGATTCGAAGCTGAGTGAGGTGGATCTATGGATAATAGAACACATGGCCTAGTAATCCCTAAACTAGACTGTGCATTGCAATAAAGTTGGTTTTTGAGTTGTTTTGATGGGCCTAGGAATCCTTGACTAGTGAATGGTGAGATATACAGTAAACCATAGAGGTGGTTTCCCTTGACTAGGCCCAGGAATCATTGTCGGTGAATGACAAGATATACAATAAATCATAGAGGGTGGAGTCTTAGTTTAGGGCCTAGTGATCCCTAGATCATATTGTGGATTACGGTAAAGCCTGAGAGAGTAGGAGACAGGAAAATTCCTCATAGTGTAGGTGGAGAAATCTGGTAGCATCCATGCTTGTTTTTTCCTAATGATCTAGTGGAGATCACGATGAAGCCTTTTATTACACGTTTTTTGTTTTGGCCTAGTGATCCAATGTGGATTGCAGTAAATATTTGTTTTTATTGTTAAGGGTGAGGTGGTTTAGCCTCGGGATGGCCTGGTTGGTTATTTTGGTTTGAGTCCCACATTCATGCTTGGAGTATGGCACGGGAGTGAATGGCTGAAGAGAGAATTGGCTCAACCATTCTATGGTCAGTTGGAAAGTGGTAGTCACATCCCGTGTTGGATTTTGCATTCATTAATAAGAGGTTATTTCCTTGACATCTTATGTGTAAATGTATTGGTGATAATGTGTATTCTATGGTTGATGTATCCTTGGTATTTTTGTTTTTATTATGTTGGTTATAAGCATGTATTATGACAATGATGATGTGTGGCTCTCCTCATGTTTTGATTTGTAAATGAATGGATAAAGTTTCTATGGAGTCTTATATGATAATGTAGCTAATGATATAAGGAAACAATGCTTCTAAGCAATTCTCATATAAGTATGAGGCCCCTATGCCTGTCATGACTAGTAGAGGGCCAGTCTAGACCTTTTCCTTATTTTGGAAAATGCATCATTCTTATGTTGAGTAAATTCATTTCCTAAAGTGCCATTGAGTTTTGGGAAGTGACCTAGGATTTAGGCTTGAAAAGGTGGCTCAAATCCCAAATATGCAGGCACAACACAGGGCAGAAAAGTCCCTAGATGCATCCATACCCATGTTATGGGAGCATCTAGAGCCTCCTGGAAGCATGCATGCCCACATCAAGGGAGCGTACGGGGGTTTAATGGTCTATAAACTTTTTTTGGTCTCAGGGATTAGTTACCTTAGTGGTTAGGATGGCTCCTGGGAGTTCTGTTGCTTATGTGGAAGGTCTTTGTGGTGTGTTTACATCAATTCCACTTCCCTAAGGTCACCGAGGAGGTTGAATCCCATTATAAAGTCTTTTCATTGCATATTTACCTCAGTTCGTCAGTTACTTGGGTAGATGTGGGTTAAGGGTGTTATAGAGTGGTATCAGAGTGGGTTGCGCTCTCGTTTGGTCATATTTGATACCACATGGTGGTATCAGATCTTGGTTCACACCTTGGAATGGATGGGTGGTGTGTGTTGGTCATGCATTCATGTCGGTTTCCCGTATGTTAATCATTCTTGTAGTCCATATTCTTGTCGTATATACATGGTGTCGATCATGGTTGCAGTGGTGTCACCATGTGAAGGACGATGTTGTTTTTGTGAAGTGTGTCATCATAAGTGTAGGATTGGTTACACTGTTTTTTATGCTTGCATATTGTTAGTGTACAATGGTATGGTTGTTGTTGTCATGCATGAGGTCATGGTATGTGTAGTTGATATGGTCATCCATTGATGACTAGACTCTAGCTAGAATCACGGTTACATGGTTATATGGTTAGATATTAAATGTATATATGTTTCCATGATTATGTTATACATGTACTATGTTGATTGGTTGATCTTGTAGATGAGATATCCTCCTCAAAATTTGCTAAGGTACATCGGTTATTGTGATTTGGTTTATCTAGAATAATATGCATTGCAGGAAAGAGATAAGAAATAACTAGAAAGATGGTAGAATACAAAGAATATCCCTATGAATCAGATGAGAAGTGTGGTGTTGGGAACTCTTTTGATTTAGAATACACATTGAGAATCTTGAAGGAAGAAGTAAGGAGTAGTAAGGTGGACAGTGACAAAATCATGCAGGCACAAGAGAAACAATTAGAGGTCAATGCAATACTTCTTCAAAGTTTGTCATAATTGCAATGACAGGGGCCACTTCAGATCAGTCATGGGTAGGAGGAAAAAACTAATGGGGCAAATGGTAGTAGGTCTCATGGTGGTCACAAGTTAGATAGAGATGACACAATGAGAGATGGCAGGTCGTTGGATACTTCGGATAGGAGAGGTGATGGACACAAGTATTATTCTAGTTTTGGTTCTGAAAGGCATCATGATCGTCATTGTAATCATCATTACTGGAGGAATGATAGGGGATACTTTCGAGATGAGTTTAAGAAATAAAAGGCACCTACTTTTAAGGGAGACTTGATGAAACTGGAAGATGCAGAGGCTTGGATACTTGGGATGAACAAGTTCTTTGAGTTGCATGAGTACACAGAAAACATGAAGGCTAAAATTTCTATCTTTAGCCTGAAAGGTAAAGAAGATATCTAGTGGGAAGATGTGAAGCGGGTCAAAGAGATCAGGATGGAGGACTTGAGTTGGAATGAGTTCAAGAGGTTTTTCAAGAAGAAGTAATTTTCAGAGATGTACTACGATGGTAAGGCCAAATGATTCTATGAGCTAAAGAAGGGATCGATGACAGATGAGGAGAACATGACAAAGTTCCTGGATCTATTGAGGTATGTACCGTATGTTAAATATGAGAAGGGTAAAGTTCAATGAGTTTTCAGTGGTTTCCCATTAGCATTTAGAGATCAGATTGAGTATGATGAGGCTTGGTCACTTGGGGAACTTATTGGGCAATTGAAACATTTCTATGAACTATGAAAGCGTAAGAATGAATCTCAGCAAGGATGGAAAAGGAAGGATACAGATAAAGGTAAGGGTAAATGGTAACTGAAAAGAGAAAGTTCTTAGAATGCAGAAGAGAAAGAAAATGTGGCAGCTCAAAAGAAGTTCAATGCAACTAGATAGGGACATGGGTCACAACAACAACATACACGTGAAGGTACTAGATGGTTGGGGTGTTGGACATGTGGTAAGTAACACCTTAAGAGAGATTTTCCATAGAATCAGGGTGGTAGGCTTCAAATATATAATGCATAGGAGGCACAGACTGTTGGGGATGTTGGTAAGAGAATTCCTCATATCTATGCAGCACTTGACAACATATAGGAAGACCATCAAGCATCTATTATTGAGATGGATGGTAAGCTTTGTGAGAAAGTTGTTTCTATTTTGATTGACCCTGGATCTAATTATAGTTATGTTATTCCTAACTTGATTTATAAGTATGGTTTGAATAAAAAAGTGCATGTAGAATCTTGATTAGTGTTGTTGGCTACAGGTACAAAGAAGTGAATTCATCATCAAGTAAAGGCTTATGCATTTTATTTGAATGGTATACCTATCGCAACACATTTGAATGTATGGCCATTAAGATCATAAAGTATGTTGTTGGGAATGGATTGGTTATCCCTTCATAGGTCCAAGGTTTGTTATGACAAATCCATTGGGTTCTTGGATGACAATGGAGAAACAAGAGTCTTAAAGGGAAAGAAGAAAGCCACATCAGTTAGGATGGTGACAACTATGCAGGAAAAGCACAGTCATAGGAAAGGGTGTGTGTTATTTTCATTGCATATTTCTGGTGACAAAGGTAAAAAAGTTGAGGATGAATTTTTTTTGAGAAGGTACCTAGTTCTACAACAGTTTCAAGATGTGTTTCCCGTAGATAATACATATTTTCCACCTCACAGGGAAGTAGACTTTTCTATTGAGTTGGCGCCAAGGGAAGCTCCAAAATCAAAAGCACCTTACGGGATGAGCACACCTGAGTTGGTGGATTTGAATTTTTATTTTAAATAGATGCTTGACAAGGGATACATTAGGCCAAGTGTCTCAACTTGGGGCACACCGGTATTGTTTGTGAAAATGAAGGATGGTACTCTTAGATTGTGCATTGATTACAGGAAGTTGAACAAAGTGACCATCAAGAACATGTATCCATTGCCAAGGATTAATGACTTGTTGGATCAGCTGAATGGAGCAATAATGTTCTTGAAGATTTATCTAAGATCCAAATATCATCAGGTATGCATTAAAGAATAAGACATTTACAAGCCAACTTTCCAGACCAAGTATCAACATTATGACTTTGTTGTAGTTCCATTCAGTTTGACTAATACCCCAACTACCTTTATGTGCTTGATGAATAGTTTGTTGCATCCTTATTTGGATAAGTTTTTTATTGTATTCATTAGTGACATATAAATATATTCTAAAAATGAGGAAGAACATGCCAAGAATTTAGCAACAATGTTGAGGTCATTGAGAAAACATCAATTGTATGCTAAGCTCAGAAAATGTAGTGTCTTTCAGACTGAGGTACATTACTTGGAACATGTTGTCTCTAAGGAGGGAATAGAAATGGACCCTAAAAGGTAAGAGCTATCATGGAGTAGGAAACTCCTAGAAATGTAGATGAGGTGAGATCCTTCATGGGATTGGCAGGTCATTATAGGAGGTTCATCAAGAAATTCCCATAGATTTCTTATCCTATTACATCTTTGCAGAGGAAATGTAAGAATTTTGAATGGACATAGAAGTGTGAGGCCAGTTTTGAGTAGCTTAAGAAGTTGTTTACATATGCACTAGTATTAAACATCATAGATCCAAAAAAATAATTTGTAAAATTCTTACAAGAGAGGACTGGGTGGAGTCCTTATGCAAGAAGGGTAGGTAGTGTGCTATGAGTCACGAAAAATGAATAAGCACGAGCATGACTATTCAAAGCATGTCCTTGAGATAGAAACAATCATACATGCATTGAAGATGTGGATGCACTATCTTCTTGACAGAAGGTTTGTATTGATGAGTGATCAAAATGGGTTGAGATACTTGTTTGACTAGCCAAATCTGAATTCCAGGTAATCTAGATGATTGGCCAAGATCAATGAGTTAGATTTTGAGATCAGATACATCGAAGGAAAGGAGAACATGATCATACATTCTCTTAGCAAGTAGATATAGGTAAATCATATAAAATCTATGAGTTTGTATGGGATCACATATACAAGATAGGATCTCACATGGAGGTTAGCAGGATGTCAGGTATATGGAGATTGTGCATAGGTTGTAGCAGGGTACAGGTAAAGGTATAGGTACTGTTAGTAGTACAGGTATAGGGGGAGGTGAACAAGATGTGAACTATTGTCTTACAACAGATGGATTTTTCAGGTTTAGAGATAGGATATATGTTCCAGATAACAGTGAGATCAAGAAGGTGGCATTGAGGAAGTTTCATGCAAAACCATATTCAGTTCACCCAGGTTATCAGAAGACATTGATAACAGTGAATAAATTCTATTATTTGCTAAATCTAAAGAAGGATGTAGTAGAGTTTGTCCGTAGATTTTTGGATTGTCAGTAGGTGAAGGCAGAATGTAAGCACCTAGGTGGACTGATACAACCGATTGTGATTCTAGAATGAAAATGGGAGGTCATTTCCATGGAATTTATTATATTTTTTCGAGGATAGTGAGACAACATGATTCCATCATGGTTATTATGGGCAGGCTGAAAAAGGTTGTGCACTTAATTCCAGTGAAGTCTACATTGTTAGCTGGTGATGTAGCACAGGTGTTCATCAGAGATGTGGTTAGATTGCATGGTGTTACAAAGTAGATTGTGTTAGATAGGGATGTAAAGTTCACTTCCATGTTTTGGAAGGAGTTGTTTGCATTTTTGGGCATAGAATTGGCCTTGAAGACAACTTATCATCCACAAACATATGGACAGACTGAGAGGGTCAATAGGATATTGGAGGAAATGTTGAGGATGTAAAGAATGCATCAACAGTAAAACCACTGGTAGAGTTCGCTTATAAAAATGGGTATCAGGAATCCTTGAGGATGAGTCTGTTTGAGGCACTGTATGGGTGGAGTTGTAATACTCCCATCAGTAGGAGTGATATGGTGAACAAGGTGTTGATTGGATTGGACATGTTGGTAAACATGGAGTAGTAAATGTAGGTAATCAAGAAGAATCTAAAGGAAGAAAAGGATAGGCAGAAGAGCTATGCATATTAGAATAGGTTGTTCAAGGAGTTCCAGGTTAGGGAACACACGTACTTGCATATCAAACCAAAGAAGAGCTCCTTGCACATTGGATCATGTACCAAGTTGGCACCATGGTTTTTTCTAAACACACATGGGAGCAAGAACAATAGGAAAGATAAATCTGAGAATTCATTTTTTTATTAACAGGAGATATACATTTATATTACATTGTTGTGACCATTGGGATTCACATCCCAAGGTCTCTTGGACTCCTTTTGTCCATTCGGCTTCCACACTAACCCATTGAGGATTAGGTGTCCAACATTCCCCCCTTAATCCGAAGGGTTATGTATTAGTCCAAGAAGAGAGCTGTAATACAAAATGTGCAAAAATGCATGGCAGCACTAGGATGAATGTGCTCTCTAAAATGTTGGTATAAAGGGCGGTGGTTTAAGGATGACCACCAACACTAGAATGCTTAGTGCAGTTCCTGGAACTCTTCCAAAACTGGCAAGAAACTGAAGTTTTCTGCTAGAGGAAGTGATCCTATTATTTTAAAGAGGGAAACCTTCAACCAACAAAGGGAGGTCTCAGCCCGCATAAAAGGTAAAACTTCAACCTGAAAAGGGAAGTCTCAACCTGTGATGGTTTAAGGATGACCAACAACTATGGAATGCTTAATGCAATTCGTGGAACTCTTCCAAAACTGGCAAGAAGCTGGAGACTTCCGCTAGAGGAAGTGTTCTCAATTTTGTTCCTGGAACTCTTCCAAAACTTGTAAGAAGCTAAAGTCTTTTGCTAGAGGAAGTGTCCCAGATTGCCCACTGAAGGCATGGTCATGGGCATCTTTGTCTCTGGCTACAACTTTGAAACTGGTGTGGCAGGTTGTGGCTCACGCTTGCTTGATGTAGCTTTGAAGCTTGTAGATGACCATCATTTCCCCCCCTGTCAGATACAAGGTGAGATGATGGAGAAAACTCAACTGCAAGACTGTTCAATATTCTGGAACAAGTTCTAACATGTGTTTGGAATATCTTCCTGGTTGTTGATGCCCATTGCCAAGAAGAGATCCATCCAAGATGAATCTTTGTTCTTGCAGGACGTTTGTTTCTGAAGCATCTGTTTGAAGAATGGCTAGTTTTATGATAGTGCTTACATGGATAAACACCAAAACAGTGATCTTTCAGATGGCCAACTCGGTCACAATGTTGGCATTTTACAATTTGTTGTTGTTGTTGTGGTGGAAGAGGAGCAGAATCTGGAACAGCTGGAGATGAACTGTCATAAGGAGCAGGTGAACTATCATGAATAAATCCAACACTCTGAAACTGAATGGGCTTTGAGTAGTCTAGAATATGAAAGGACAAGTCATTGTCATATCCAAGACTAGTTCTGTGCTTATTGTGGACAAGCTGTTCCCAAGGCCTGATGATGGGCTTGGGAAGTGCAGACTAAGTTTCTGCATTTGCATGTACAACTGCTGCTTTATTTGAATGCACTGTAACATTTTTGACTTGCTGCTGATGGGTGGTTGTCTCAATGTTCTGGACAAAAACAGGTTCAAAATGATGTCTATTTTGATGTAGCTCTTCTTGCTGTAGCTGTGATTCAAGCTGCAAAAAATCGATCTTTTCTTGTGCATTTTGCAAATAAGTTTGAATGTCAAAAAGAGTTTCTTTGTTGACTTTTACCATTCCATCAACAGTGGAATGAATTAGGATATTCAATAACTTTAATGCATCTTCAAGTCTGTCCATTATCTCAATAGATAAACCCTTATATGCAAATGATTTTTGCCACAATGTTCTCCATGGTGGGTGATTTTCGTAAGTTTATTCACTGTACATTGTTTTTAATGCTTCCACATGTAGTACAGTCTCCAAATAAACTTATATTATCCAATAGAAAATTAAATGCAATGGCCATTAAGTGATAGCTACTACATAATGGAATTTTCTCATTCAAAAAAACTTGACTAAACAGTGAACAAATTGGAAGATAGAACCTGATAATTAAATGTCAGCGAACACAAATTAGTAGATATGCAATTATCAGTCCCCAAAATGGCACCGCAACATTTTTTTATGATGTACGCTACCTAGGAAATGGAAGAATAAATTCCCTCTTTACCACAGTCCTTGTATCATCATCAAACCACACTCATTCAACTTCTGAGATAGCATACAGTCCCTTCAATGCAGCTACAACAATAACAGAAGGTGGAAACACGCAAAGAATACTTTAATCCATGAAGAGGGATGAACCTTCAAGGTTTAAAATTATATAACAGTCCACCACAGAGAGCGTATGTAGAAGAACTAAAGAATATAAGAGCCAACAATATTTTTCATTTATTAGATATGCAATAAAGATGACCCTTGCTATTGCTATCTTCACCACTATTTTGCTTCTCCATAATGCTGGGCATCCTCCTATAAACAAAAGGAGTTTGACCTCACTGATTTCTCTTTAACAAGTTCCAGAACTGTGAATTCAATACCGTGTGAGTACTCCACAAAACTCAGTTCAATACCATACTACAAGGCAGGCATCAAATAGCTCTGCTAATGGCTATGGGAAAACCTAAAATTCTCCAATGATTGAAAGCACAATAAATTAATCAATTCAAAGTTTCCGCCCTTATAACTGTTCAAATTGCGAGACCCATGTCCAAGATTATGTTGAATGATCAAATCCAAACAACATGAATCAAACAAACTTATTTGTTAACATAAGTCCAAGATGCAGGCTTACAGTTTATAAATACAACACAGTTGATTTCTTCAACCTACAAAAATACGGGAACTGTTACATTACTTCAATTCACGATTTCCTATACCATGATAATTATATGGCTTGAACCCCAGGTGCACATGTGGAGGGATGGAGTTTCAGTGGTGTAATACCACTGTGACTGCAAATCCTCTACACGATTGTGGAGGTTGATGGCATATCCATTGAGGAATTGGTGGAAGTTAGCCAATCTGCCATTGAACAGAAATACAAAACATAAGTGAAGCATAGGTTGATAGCTTCTCACAAAATGAAATCTAAATCTTATTTATATAATAGCATCTTAGTCTCCATACCAACGTGGCAATGGCGCCAGCTGGTGGGCACACGATGGTAATTGGTTCAAGCTAGAACCCAATAAGAATACAACGAGATTATTGACTCAATATCTCACCAGTCTTTCAATTTTCAATGAACATTTACCAATACACCGCTAAGCTGGCACTTCCTTCCATGGTGTTTTCAGTACTACAGTTGCCGAATAGAAGTGTTAGCATCGATGGAACACTTTGACTTCTCAGAAATACCAACAACGTTAATACCATTCGATAAAACATTAAAATACCATTTATATGCATGGCTTCATAGGTCCGCAGCCAAATCGGATGGTTTGGGAACAAACGGCTCCTCTGTTTCTCAATTAATTAACGTCACAGATCAGATGAGAGGGGGCAATGACTCAATACATATGGTGACGAAGACGGGGCCTGATGGCCGCCTCCAACGGCATATATCTATGCAGCGAAAGGGCACGACCCTCGTTCAACGCAAAGACAAACTTGGATGTAGAGACACCATTCAATGTATACGCTGTACCATTCATCCACGTTCTTTCTAAAATATGCATAGATTGTTCTGGAAGGTGTTCACGTTCAAAAGAAGACAAAACTTCTTGGCACGCTTAACAGTCAGCAACACGACCCTACCTGGAGTGTGGTTGAGCTCCACTGTGTATAATATATATTTACTCCACCCAGATTTCATTTGCAGCCCCAGAAGATTTCTACACGACTTTATTATGACATTAGGCAGGTTTTAGATTTCAGCTTTGAGAAGTTCTGCTCGGTATCTCTTTCAAACTTGAACGTTTATGATTGCCTGGTGTGTGGAAAATATTATCAAGGAAGAGGTCGGAATTCCCATGCGTACACTCACAGTCTTGAGGCAGGTCACCACGTCTATATCGATTTACACACTGAAAAGGCTTATTGTCTCCTAGATGGATATGAAGTGAATGATCCTTCACTTGATGATATTCGTCATGTCTTGAACCCAAGGTTTTCCAGGGAGCAGGTTAAGCAAATTGATACAATTAAGCAATGGTCTAGGTCACTTGACGGATCAGATTATTTACCTAGAATGGTGGGTCTGGAATTCTTACAGTAACGCATCACAAGAGGTTTACAGCAACAGGGTCAGCAATGAGTAGGCCTCCAAGCGTTAGAAAATATAGCAAATCATGGAAAAACATCGCATATCAAAATGCATTCAATATACCAAAACACATACGCATTCAATATGCATTCAACAGAAGCTGGACCTTCTTCAATGGTGGTGTGTCAGCCTCAGCACTAAAACTAGAAAAGACAGTGCTATGATTTAATATACAGCAGCGTTCAAACAATGCTCAATTATCAGCATTTTAGGCCAGTTCAACGCACGACATTAATATTCAAATGCATTCAACTGTTATGGGACAACGTTAATATGATACGGACAGATGTGCAGCGCTGGTAGAGGCAGGTTATCTTAGGTCTGAGGGGAATAAGGTAGAGTCAGAGGTCAGGTAACGCAGAACTGACATATATAGAGAGACCACAAATCAAGTCGCTCAGATTGGAGTAGGACCAGCAATCGCCCGCTCTGATACCATGTTAAACACACATGGGAGCAAGAACAATAGGAAAGATAAATCTGAGAATTCATTTTTTTATTAAAAGGAGATATACATTTATAGTACATTATTGTGACCGTTGGGATTCACATTCCAAGGTCTCTTGGACTCCTTTTGTCCATCCGGCTTCCACACTAACCCATTGAGGATTAGGTGTCCAACAATTTTGCAGACCTTTTAAGATTATTGAGAAGATTGGACCAGTAACCTATCGACTTACAATGCCTTCGATGCTAAAAGTCCATGCTGTTTTACGTGTTATTTATTAAGAAGTATGTTAAACATGTTGATCATGTGATTGACTGGTCTGTATTATAGGTGGAACCAGATGGAGAATTCCAACCGAAGCCTCAGTGCATATTGTAGAAAAAGGTGTTCATGCTCTAGAATCGAGGAATCGATCAAGTTAAATTGGAGTGGAATCACTTTGGGCTTGAGAAGTTACATGGGAGATGGCAGATTAGATGCAAGCTATGTATCCTTCATTGTTTTCTAGTTGAGGCAAATCAATTTTGGTATGATGTTTGGTATATGTTTTGGCATATGTTTGGGTGATGTTTTTATATATGTACATATTTATATGGATGTAAATATGGTCATGAGATATGTTATAAAGCTCCAATAAGTGGTATGGGTGTCATGCTATTATGTTTTTATGTTGTCATGTTGGTTTTCTTCTCAGTAGGGTGATCATTGTAAATATTGCATCGATCTATGTTGTAAAGCTCCATGGGAAGTATGTTTTCTTTTTATTAGTTTTGTTGAAGTATAGGTGTGGTTGAACACTAAGGATGGTGTCCCCCAAAGCGGGGTTTATAACAACCCTGGTGAAAATTCCATGTAATAAAAGATAATAAAGGAAAAATAATAACCATGGTTGATGGGACACTTATTCCAAGAGGAATTTTGGGCAAGACATCCTAGTGTGGGTGTTCATTTGGTTTATTATGGCTAAGGAAATTGGCAAAGGAAATGGAAAAGGATTTGGAAGCGAAAAATGGAATTTTGGGCACATTTATTTATGAAAATAGTGGAAATTAGGAGAAAAGGAAGGTGAAAGGTCACAGGTTGCATGTGAGGAGGAAATTGAAAGAAAATAATGGAAAATGAAGAAACTAGATGCTTAATTGATAAAAAGGCTTCTAAGGATCAGTTGGTACCTTTTGTTAGTTCAATTTTGGAGTTCTCTCATTATTCTCTCTCTCTATATCACTCTTGGATTCTTAGAGTTTTCTTGGAGCACTTTGGCATTGGATCAAGAAAGGAAAGAAGGAAAGAGGAATGAAGGAGCAAGCAAGGAAGGGAAGGATCAAGAGACCACAACATGATTCTTTGTAGGTATCTATTTTTCATGTGTGTTTTCCTTGCTATATTTTCCATGCATGGTATTTCATGTGGTTCTTTGTTGTTATGGAACGGGTTTTTCTTGGTGTGACAATGTTTTCAACCTAGCCTTTCCATTTCCGAATAGTAATGGGGTGATGTGGTTCTCATGTTTGGGTTGAGCTGGATTTCCGGACGAATTCAAAGCTGAATGAGGTGGATCTCTGAATAATAGAACACATGGCCTAGTAACCTATGAATTGGAATGTGGGTTGAGGTAAAGCCATATTTTGTGTTGCCATGGTGGGCATAGGAATCCATGACCAATGAATGGCAAGATATATGGTAAATCTTAGATGTGATTGCCCTTGATTAGGCTTAGGAATCCTTTTTAGTGAATGGAGAGATATATGGTAAAGCCTAGATGGAATAATTTGGGCTTAGGGCCTACTGATCCTTGGATCAGACTGCGGATTACGGTAAATCTTGAGAGGGTAGGAGATAGGAGAATTCCTCATGGTGTAGATGGAAAAATATAGTGGCATCCATGCTTGTTTTGTCCTAGGGATATGGTGGAGACCATGGTAAATATTGTTATTACATATTTCTTGTTTTGGCCTAGTGATCTGATGTGGATTGCGGTAAACCTAGTTTCTATTGTTGAGGGTGAGGTGGTTTAGCCTCGGGATTCCCTAGTTGGTTCTTTTAGTTTGAGTTCCACATTCATGTTTGGAATATGGCATGACGGTGAATGGCTAAAGAGATAATTGGCTCAATCATTCTATGTTCGAGTGGAATGTAGTAGTCCCATCATATGTTGACTATTGCATTCATTAATAAGAGCTTCTTTCCATGACATCTTATGTGTATTCTACAGTTGATGTATTCTTGGTATTTCTGTTGTTATTATGCTATTTATAAGCTTGTATTATGACATTGATGATGTATGCCTCTCCTCATGTTTTAATTTGTAAGTGAATGGAAAATTTATCTATGACATAGTAGATGATAATGTAGATAATGATATAAGGGAACAATGCTTCTTAACGATTCTCAGATAAGTATGAGACCCCTATGATCACATTTGTTGTTTACACCTATAGATTACATATTTCTTACATGTTTAACGAAATGTCTTTTATGGCTAGTAGGGGTCCAGTCTAGATCTTGTCCTTGGTTTTGAAAATGCATCATTGTTATGTTGTGTAAATTCATTTCCGAAATTGTCATTGAGTTTTCTGTAGAGACTTGGGCCTGGAAAGGTGGCTCAAATCCCAAAGATGTGGGCACAACATTGGGCAGAAAATTCTTGTGACGCATGCATACCCATGTTGTGGGAGCATCCGGAGCCTCCTGGATGTATGAATGCCCATATCAAGGGAGCATACAGGGGTTTAGTGGTCTAAAAAATTCAGTTCGTCTAAGAGGTTGGTTACCTGAGTGGTTAGGATGCCTATTGGGAGTTTTGTTGCTGATGTGCAAGGTTTTTGTTGTGTGTTTGAATCGATTCCACTTCCTTAAAGTCACCTAGGAGGTTTAATACCATTATAGTGGCCTCTCATTGCATATTTACCCGAGTTGGCCGGTTACTTGGGTAGATGTGGGATGAGGGTGTTACAATGGGTTTCCACCTAAAAATCCTAGTGTTCATATGTGTTGACTATGTGTGTTGATTTTTTTTCTTCTTATTGCACTTGTTTATTATTTAACTAATGCATAATGAAGGACTCTTACACTGGTTCACATTAAAATTATGAATAATTAATTGAAATGATAGTTAACTAGATATATTGTGGTTTTCTGCAATACTAGTGTACATACAAAGGTTTACTTCATTAAAGTCGCGTACATAAATCTGAATAGAAAAAGAAGGACAAGTAAGTTTTGAATATTGGTTCACCCCAGCCCCACCCTCTCAGTATTTTTCCTGACAGTTCCATGCTTGGGGTTGATCAAATATCTAGTTATCACCCTTGCCCAGATTCTTGTAAAGAGCATAGTAATGGAATCGATATAGTAGTGACAAATATCCCTCCTAAATTTGGTATGTTATTATCAATATCGTGTTGTGCTAATCTTGGAGGAATCTTACAAATGGATATGTCTTATGTCACCATCCCTATTTATGGAGGAGAATATCTAAGATTGTATAGAGAGTAAGGTTCATAAATATTGTATAATGCTAATCAAACTTTTAATCACCTTATCTATGCCATGGATCAATATTTAGGGTTTTTATTTTCATTGTAAATGATGAGTGCGATGTACAAAATAGAATTGGAGATAGTATAATTGTTCCTCAGTCTTCAAATAATGATGTATGGAAAATGTATTTTGATGTAGCATTTTCTACAGATGGAGTTAGAGCTAGGATTGTTTTGATTTCACTTTAAAAGAAAAAAATCACTCAATATTTCAAGTTATATTTTGAAGTCACTAACAACGTGGCAGAATATGAAGATTTAATATTGGGATAAGAGTTAGCCAATAAAATGAAGGTGCAAAATTTGATAGTATTTGGTGATTTATAATTGATAATGAAATAGGCTAGAAATATTTGTCAAACAAAAAATCCTAGATTAAAGGCTTATAGAAATAAGGTATGGGGCTGTGTGGAGAATCATTTTCAATATTTTAACATCTCAACTATTCCAAGAGATGATAATATACATGCAAATTCCTTGGCAGTTTTCGTAAACACTTTGAAATCTCTAGATTCCCTACACTTGTAGTATCAAATTGAATTTAAGTACAAAACTTCTCTCCTTGATAACTTAAGACACTGGAAAGTTTTTAAGGATGATGAGAAATTAAAGAATTTTTTGCAAATTATAGAGGAGTTTTCTTGTTAACATATTTAAGAAGAAAATAGTTAGGTGATAAAAGAAAATGTTGGGATCTAGATATAAATCTGAAACAAAAAAAAAAAGCTGATCATGGTATTATACAGTTGCCTGACAATTAAAACTATGTACCAATATATTTATTGTCAAATTCACAACAAGAAAATATACAGGATTGCAATATTGGTACTACAGAAGAAGTAAGAAATATCAAAATCTCAGAAATCTTACAACATGATATAAAAAATAAATATATCAATCTGTTCAAAGAATACAAATATATATTTGCATGTTCATATGAAGATTTGGAAACTTATGATACAATGATTATTGAGCACAAACTTCCTTTGAAACCAGGAGCTAAAACATTTCAACAAAAAATGAGAAGAATCAATCCTATCCTATTGCTAATAATTGAGAAAGAAGTAAGGAAATTTCTAGATGAAAAAATAATTGTTCCTTTAAGATATTCTAAGTGGATAGATAATTTGGTCCATGTTAGGAAAAATAATGGAGAAATAAGACGTTGTGTTGATTTTAGAAACCTGAACAAGTATTCGTTGAAAGATAATTATCCACTGCCAAAAATGGATCAATTGCTTCAAAGGATAACAAGTTTTGACAAGATTTCAATGTTGGATGGTTTTTCCAAATACAATTAGATTGTAGTCAGTCAAGAAAAAAGAGACAAGATATATTTAACAAAGCCATGCGGTACTTTCATGTATGCTAAAATGCCTTTTGATTTAATCAATGTTGGAGTAACATTTCAAAGAGCCATGGATTTGGAATTTGTTGGAAAGGTAAATAAATTCATAGTAATTTACCTTGATGTTTAACTATATTTTCAGAATTTGATACAAAACATATTGAACACTTAAAGAAAGTTTTTAAGAGATGCATAAAATTTGGGATTTCTCTTAATACAAAAGATTAGTATTTGGCATGATGGAAGGAATATTGTTATGACATATCATTTCAAAATAACGAGTCACAATTGACCCTAAAAGAGCCTTAGAAATTTAGTTAATCACCCTCCATCGAACAAAGAAATACATTCAATCATTTTTAGGGATTTTATTTTAAGAAGGTTCATACCGAATTATGCTGATATTATCAAGGATATTACTAATATGCTTAAGAAAAATTAGGAAGTCGAATTGAGTGCATAGGCTAGATTTTCATTTTTTGAGATTAAGAAAGTAATTTCAAAGGCACCAATGCTTTCTAGCCCTAATTATTCAAAACTTTTTAGTATTTTTTTATTTTTCTTTAGACACCACAGTAGTGGAAGTTTTAGAAAAATGAAGACCATCATGAGTAGCCAATTTGTTTCTTTAGCAAAGTTATGAGGGATTCAGAACTAAAGTATGCCATAATTGAAAAACATGCATATGATTTAGTTCAAGCCCTAAAATCTTATAGAATCTATGTACTACATTCTCCTGTAATTTCTTATGTACCTAACAATGGAGTAAAAATAGTGTTGACTCAACCTGATATGGATGGGAAAACGAGGAGATGGATTGCTAATATCTTGGAGTTTGATTTGGATATCCAACCAACAAAGTTAGTTAAAGGACAAGGTTTGGCAAAGCTGTCAGCAAAATCAAATTGTAAAATTTTTGACATCAATTCAATCATGCAGGTTTCATAACCTTTATGGGAGAAGAATCCACAAGAACATTCTTCTGCTTCATAAGAAAAGAATAAACAAGAACCTTCTCCTAGTTCAGTACCTGTACCAATTTCTCTACATGTTGATGAATTTCTTTTAGTATCAGATTGGTATAAATACATTCTACATTTTCTGCTAGATTTTGATTATCCTCTTGAATTCATAAGAAATCAATGAAAATCTCTTAAACTCAAAGAAATGAAATATTGTATAGTAAATGCAAACCTATATTGGAAGGACCCATTTAACTTTATTTTATTGTGTTGAATGAAAGTGGAAAAAAAGGGGTGATTAAACAATTTCATGAAGGAGTGTGTGGAGGCCACTATGCTTAGAAAGAAACGTCACACAAAATACTTAGAGCATGATTCTACTAGCCAAAGTTGTTTTCACAATTTGGTCCAAAGGTACGGAGTTGTATTCCTTGTCATATTTTTGAAGGAAAACAAAGATTAGATACTCTCCCTCTAATTCTAGTTCCAGTTGAAGCTCCCTTCTTACAGTGAGGAGTAGACGTTATTGGTGAAATAGTTCCTTCTTCCAGTAATCAACAAAGGTGGATACTTACAACAATTGCTTACTTCACAATGTTGGTTGAGGCTATTCATGTAAGGAATGCAACTAATTCTATGTTCATGAAGTTTATTGAGGAAAATATTATATCTATATTTTGATGTCCAAGAAAAATAGTTACATATAATGCTCAATCTTTTAGTTCCATTAAAATGATTGATTTTTGTCAAAAATATCAAATTTCATTACATAATTAAGGAATTTAGACTTCTGTGATCCATAACATTGTTTAGAGAATTTTCGATGAAATCGCTAAATAATCATTTGTCGACGCGTTTCGAACCAACCAGTGTGGTTCATCGTCAAGACAAGTTGAAGAACCGATCCAGCTTAGCCAGTTAAATAGTTAGGGCAGAGACTCCAACGGCTAGATTGATAACGGCTAACTTTGACCTTATGACCCTAGTGAAATAATTAATATTCTTTAATTATTATTATTCCAAGAAATTAGTTAAATTGGGTAAAAGTATATAAGAAAAGAACTCCTACAGGTTAGTAAATCATTTATCTATATAACTAAATATAATTGTTTATTAATAATTGTATATATATACACATATAAAGATCCCATATTGGGTTAAAAATAATATTATTGGTTTATTTTATAATTATTTTTATTCATCATTTTACCATTACATCACTCTACACCTTATTATCCACAAGGGAATGGGCTAGTAGAATCATCAAACAAAATTATGGTTAAAGTCATCAAGAAAGTATTAGCAGATCATAAAAGAATTTGGGACAATCATTTGAAATATGGAGTATGAGAAAACAAAGTTGTTGGAAGCAGCATCCCCGAAGGGCAGTTTTGGGGCTAAAAGCCCATGTTAAGTCAATTTTTGTAATATAATTGTAAAGACTCCACATTTTGTGGTCACGGAGCACGAAGGTGTTATGTGTCAAAAAGGGTAGTCCGCCCTTAGTTTTGTAAAGTAAAGTCGACTGTAAGAGACCTACCCATGGTCCACGGACCTAAAAAAAGCTAACCTCTAATTAGTTTAGGAAAGAAATCGAACATGGAATAAGGTAATAGCTTTGAAGCAAGAAGTCTAAGTCATCGGTTGTAGTGTAGATAGAGGCTCCGTAGCTGAGTGCACAGAGGCCTAGGGTAGAATTATGCAGGTGAGTATGCTTGCAGTTGTGTGCGCAGGGTGAACAAAGCCCGTAACACTTGGAAGATATTAATAAGAGGAGTTGTTCTACAATTTCTGTGTGTTTGTATTGTTGATGGGTTTGGATATTTTGTGTATGAATTTACTTTATTATGGTTATATGGTGCATGAATGAATGCAATAACATTGAATAACTCAACATAAATACGAATATCTGCTTACATGGTAATAACTTCAAGTATTTGACAAGATACGAAAATCACTTAGGATAATTGAGGAATCTGCATGGCATGCTGCCATAGTAGCATGAAAGTACCTGAGCCATAGGTTAGGGCTATGTGAAGGTTAATCATATACTTTCGTGAAGGTATTGAAGGCCAGAATAGAGGGTTTGTCTTACAAGCCCTAAAGCAGGACCACATGCATGAAGGCAAGGATAGAACAAATCAAACAACATCACAGCCATCTCAGGGTGCAGAAACTTGGTTCAAGCATCCCCCCATACTTCTTCTGGTGACACTTTGGTCTGCACTCTGTGGGCTGATGCAGAAAGGGCTAGTAGTGTATGGAATTTTTTGGCTAACTAATGCTGAACCTGGTTAGCCCCCCTCAAACCAACATATGGTTTCATTGCTTGGACCAAATCTGCATAAGAGATGTGTGATGTCATATCATTGGAATCCAACTAATACGGAGATTGCAGACTGGTTGGATAGAAAGATCCATGCATTCACAATGCAAGAGAATAGAAAACCACGACTGACAAAAGAACATTGGTTGGATAGATACCTATATACAGAGATCCATGAGATCTTTTTCTGCTCCTTCTCTATCAAGCTATACGAGTGGATTGCAAAGCTAGTAGATAGCCAAAGAAGGTGGAAACTTGACGGTCCTATTGTGTGGACCCCGTAGCTAGTGTGAAGGTTGGAAGCATCGAAGGATAAGATCACCAATACTATTGGTCACTGGCTTGATCGCGTCATAGGAGGATATGTGACTTAATTCGAAGTCGACACCTCAGTTAGCTACGGTGAGGTAGAGCAATGCTTTTTAAAAGGAACACGAGGTAAGTACGTAAAATCTTTGAATACCTAAATTAAAATTATATTGTGAAAAAAAAGGGTTATGTAGATACCTTGATGTTCAAGACTACGTGAAGTGGAAAAAATTATAGGAGCGAAGGAAAAAAGGGTCTGGAGTATAGTCCCCCGATTTCACCTCTACTAGGTTACAAAGAAGGGATAGTGAAGGTTTCTTTGCGAAGTGATATTCAATTAATAAGACAAGGATTGCCGCGAATACCACCTCCACCCACACCACCTCCAACTTCACCACTCTTACCTCCGACTTCACCCGTACCACCTCCACCTCCATCACGGTTCATTATGGAAAATACAGTGAAGTTTCCTTTGTTCAAAGGCTTGGGAAATGAGGATCCATTCCAATTCTAGTTTGTTGTGAGGTTGTATGGGAAGCTCAAGGTGTTATAGATGATCATATAAAGAAGGTGACACTGGTTAGTGCTCTGCAATATTGCACGCTAAACTGGCATATTAAGTACTCTAATGATAACCTGAATGCTGGAGTAGCAGGGATGCAGGAAGCACTAAATAGGGAATTTATTAGGCCTAAATTTGAGGAGGAGTCAATTGTGGGATTCGAAGATATCATGATGCAATGAAGCGAGATGCCTTGGGAACTATATCAGAGGTTGAAATGTACAATCCTCAAAGCCAACATCAATTTGATAGATGGACAACATCGCGAGTGGTTTGTGGCTTTGCTATTGCCACACTTAAGGAGTGCGTTGTCAAAGAAAAAGATAACAACTTAGGAAGAGGCCTTGTATATTTCCATGAGACTACATGAAAATTGATTCAAGATCCTAATTAGGAGTTCATTAGATCCATGTGCAGTTGAAGAATCTTTGCCTTGAGATGCAAAGTCTAAAGTAGGACATGATGGCTTGACTAGAGATATGTGAGGACGTATGGTGGTTGAAATGCAAGAGTTAGGGTCATGAAAAGACCATTGCCCAGTCTTTGCAAACTATATTGTAGGAGGAGGACAGATGCCTTTAAGGCCAGAAGCTCAAGCAAGACCTAGCTTGGGGCCTGCATTATGGTGTGCTAAATTCCAGGTAGCCAGAAAACATGCCACAGATAACTGTCACTTGCTACAGAAGTTTGTACAGACACTGCAACAACTTCTATGCAACTTTTGTAGGTCGGTAGGTCATGATGAGTGTACTTGCAGGAGCTATGAACTGATGATGGATACAACTCCCATCTATAGGGTTTAGGCCGAAACGTGATCCCTTGACCAGAGCGCAAGGAAGGTGCGAACAGGATTTCAAGGGCATGGAAGAGGTCGAGGTGGAGGAGGACCTAGTAGAGGTCAAGGACAGTTGATTTGGTAAAATTGTGGAGGAAAAGGACACTATGCCCACGACTGCACTAATCCAATGCATCCCTTATGCAAGTATTGCACACTGTTTGATCATGAAACTGAAGACTATCCTATGCTGATAGCTATGATATGTGACAAAGGGGCACTACCACCTCCACCAACTTAGAACCTGCAGATGATGAGGTCTAAGCCGCGCGAGGAAGATCCAAACGTAAGTACAGTTCTCAAAAGTGGAATTACGACAAGAGATGAAAAGGGGAAACAACCAGAAGAGAGTACATGGGTTCACAAAGCCCTGAAAAAGGAGGCTTAGTTTGATTTGGAGCATGCTCGTGAAGCCTTCATGGAAGCTAAGAAGAGCTTCACCAAGGCCTCCACCTCAGGAAGGAAGGATAAGCTTGAGAAGGAGAGAGACCCATCTATGCTCAAAACTTTCCTAGAAACATGTATGAAGTTATTGCGTGACAGTAAGGCTATGAAAGGGTTACAATAAATCATTAATAAATGTGTTGGAACCACACCAGGTGAGCCGCGCATAGTAAAAAATATTTGAAAGCATAAACAAAGATGGGATGGGAGATGAGACTGACCACACAGATAGGAGAGTATGAAATTTATCTAGTCATTTTGGACCTAGGGTCAAATGTGAATGTCCTACCAAAATAGACTTGGGAGTGGATGGGGAGACTTGCGCTACAATGGTTTCCAATTCAGTTAAGGATGGTGAATCAACAGAAGATCATCCCCATGGGGTGACTATAGGGGGTGACCATGGATATTGAGGAGCGAGCACGATCATTGACTTTGAAGTAATAGAGAAAGTGGATGACAACAATCCCTATCCCGCGCTCATGGGAATTGACTGGGCTACTGATATGAATCGGGTAATCAATCTGAGGAAGCGAAAGATGATATTTGAGAAGAAATCATTGTGCATAATAGTACCCCTCGTTCCTACTGAAGGATCAAGCTATACTGAACCTATCCGTGATTATGAGAGTGATGACGACCTGGACTGTATCTATAAGATAACAGTGCGAGACCAAGATTGGGTGAATCCCACCATAGATGGACAAATTATGTGGGATCATGAGAGTTCCTACACTTTGGAGTTTGACGAAGAAACCCAACGCTGGAAAAATCGGTTACATGAAGTAATTATGCTGAATTGCAACATGATGACCTGGTCGTTGCATTGTGTGTCGTCAAAGGTAAGAAATCTACCTACTTGTGATGGTCTGAATGAGGTAGATATCTTTTTGGATGCATTTTAAAGGGAGGTTCTAGAAAAGCAGTGGTTCCAGGCCTTCGACTAGGTACTTTCTGCTATGCCCGCAAGATGGTGGAGTACGCACAAGGGAAGCTTTGATGATTGTTGTGAATGTAGGAGGATGATGAGAACAGGATTTGGGAAGCCTAAGATGCGACTGACAGACAAGTATGATGGGTAGAATGATCTATGTTTGCATCTGGCCAAATGGACCCAGGCTTATTGAGAAAATCCCCACCCTGAGTGGGTGAACCATTATGTCATACCCTAGATATTATCCCAATGAATTGGTATATACAAATAGAGCTTCGCCATGATACAGGCGAATGGGATATCCTGCACAAAGGATTCAGGATGACCATCAATCACAAGCTACAATTGTTTCCCATGGTATATGCTAACCCATAGAGCTATGCCGAATTTAAAGTTGATTTCCATCAGATATCAATTAGGGTGCAAAAGGACCCTATGTAGAAGTGGTACGATTTGGCATACCTAGCCAGAGATGATGCCATTGATGCTGTGTTGGATAAATGGCAGGTGCAGTGGCCCTCTACCATGGACTTAGTAGTGGTGGAAGCATGTCTGTCGCACAAAAGAAGAAGGAAGAGGCCAAGCTGAAGATGGCACAGCTGGTCGAAAAGAGGAAGAAGGAGGCCACTTAGAAGGCCCAGGAAAAACAGGCAGGAAAGGATGTAGGAAAACAGATAGGTGGTGCAAAGTAGGGCTCTGAAAAAGATGCATGGTCGACTTCACCTGAGACCAAAGAGGAGGACACAGAGCAACACAACACGGACCCTTAAGAGACATCCACCTGCATTAAACACTTGAGAGAGCTGGCAGAGGGAGGGTCTAGAAAGAAATCCAAGGTAACCAAGAACTCGCGGGACCCTATCACACTAATGGAGGGTGACTTATATGACATCAATGACATAGTAAGAGATTTCACCACTGAGGCCCTACAACAATTTGAGAAGCAGCAACAGATCATAGTAGGGGCCATCCAGATCAGGATGAAGGAGTTATAGACCCACACGTCGCAAGCTGGTATGTTGTCCACCAGCTTGGCTATCAGCATGTCAAAGGCTACCGATATGCTACTCACGAAGGCTTCCAGTGTGATAGTGCTGCTAGATGGAGCATTGACCATGGAAAATGAGGCTGACAGGTCCATTGTAAGTGCCTTGAAGGGAGTTGGATTGAACCTGATAGCACTTCTGTGTGAAACACTCCACCTCTTGTAGGATGGAGTAACTATAGAGTTGAGGGTCTGCGAGCACCGCGCCCTCCAAGCAATCAGTGAACGAGAGATAAAAAATGAGCAGATGTCCCTATAGAGGAATTCTGTCATCGCCATTGAGGCCAAGGTGACTAGCTAGAGCAAGAATATCATACAAGTCATGGAGTAGGCCTCCAGAACGGTCCCAAAGTTGGCCTTTCTAGAGGAGGAGCCAGTCGAGGTCCGCACTCGCAAATTCACCATAGGGGTGTGCGACACTTAGAAAAGAGATGGTGCGAGTTCAGTTGGAGCTGAAGCTACAGATTACAAAGCTCTAGTTGAGGGCCCAACCTTCAACACCACCAAAGGTAAAGGAACAATGGGTGGCCGGTATCACAGAAGCAATCACGGTGGTGGCAAGTGCAGTAGCAGACTGCACATAGTTGTTCAAACAATTGTTTGAGTTTTTTACCAGCTTATAGGAGGACCCAAACATCCATAGGCTAGGGAGGGAAGTGTGTGAAATCCAATAACGCTATGATGAATTTAAGGGCACAACATGAATCGTCACACTAACACACAGGTGAACCAAGCTGCAGGAAGCCAAGTAGCTGAACAAATAGGTGGACACAACACTGCATGAGGAAGCAGTGTTGAAGGCATGACTATAGCCCTAGCTGGTGGAAACTTACATAGTCACAGGAAAAATTCAAGGCAATATTACGACTCTGCAAGCAACGCAACAACAACTTCAGGCTGACAACGCAGGGGGAGTAACCAAGAAAACAGTTGAAGATGTGAAACAGCTAGTAGCTCAGTCCACAACTGAAGTTGCAGTCATCAAGTTCAAGCTAGACGAGATTCGTACAAAGATATCCATGCCTACCGAGTGACTCGAGGGTGAGTCATGATGTTTGTGTTCAGGGCCCATTGGGAGCGGGATCCCCCAAGGGTAGTTTTGGGGCTAAAAGCCCATGTTAATTCAATTTTTGTAATATAATTGTAAAGACTCCAAATTTTGTGGTCGTTGAGTGCGAAGGTGTTATGTGTTAAAAAGGGTAGCCTACCCATAGTTTTGTAAAGTAAATTTGGCTGTCAGAGACCTACACATGGTCCGTAGGTGATGGGATTGTATAAAAAGAGCTAAGTTGTAAGTAGTTTGGGAAAGAAATCAAACATGGAATAAGGTCATAGCTTTGAAGCAATAAGTCTAAGTCTTGGGTTGTAGTGTAGATAGAGGCTCTACAGCTGAGTGCGCAGAGGCCTAGGGTAGAAGTCTGCAACTGAGTGTGTGGACCCCTGTAGCTATGTGTGCAAGGTGAACAAAGTCTATAATACTTGGCATATATTAATAAAAGAAGTTGTTTCGCAATTTCTATGTATTTGTTCTATTGATGGGTTTGGATATTTTGTGTATGAATTTCCTTTATTATGCATATATGATGCATAAATGAATGCAATTACATTGAATAATTGAACACAAATACAAATATCTGCTTACACGGTAATAACTTCAAGTATTTGACAATATAAGAAAATCACTTAGGATAATTGAGGAATCTGTACGGCACGCTACCATAGTAGCGCGAAAGTACCTGAGCCACAGATTAGGGCTGTGCGAAGTTCAATCGTATACCTTCATGAAGGTATTGAAGAACTGAATAGAGGGTTTATCTTACAAGCCCTAGAGCGGGGCCATCTACACGAAGGCAGGGATAGAATAAATCAAATGACATCACAACCATCCCAGGTGCGGAAACTTGCTTCCAGCATCCCCCCATACTTCTTCGGGTGAGACTTCGGTCCGCGCTCCTTGGGTTGATGTCGAAAGGGCTAATAGTGTAGGGATTTGTTTTGTTAATTAATGTTGAACCTACGTCAGGCCCCCTCAAGCCAACAAGAGTTTCACCCAAGAGGTCTATTAGTAGATCTCCATTTCAAATTGTTTATGGAACATAAGCTATTTTCCCAACTCAATTAGCATTTCCAGTTATGAATCTTTTTCAAGATTGATATGAGGTGACTAATGATTTCTCAAAAAGGATAAATCAAATCATTGAACTAATTAAGGATGAAGAAGGACTATAGCACAAACTCCTACAATATCAAGGCAATACGAAAAGTTTGTTTGACAAAAAAGATATAGAAAGGGATTTTAGACTAGGAGACTTAGTTCTAAGATGTGATGTAAGAAGACAAGAAAAAGAAAAGAATGAAAAGCTCGAAAATCTCTATCTAGGACCTTTTAGTGTTGCAGAAGTCAAAGGAAATAACACCTCCATTGTTCAAAATTTGGAGGGAGAATATTTCCCATTGCCAATCAATGGCAAATATTTAAAACACTATGTCCAGTACTGAGTAAGTTTCCGTGGCAACCATTTTATATGTCTAGTTTCATTTACATTTTCAAGAGAAAGTGTGGTATTCTATAGAAATGACTCCATAGCCTGAGGACAAGGCACATGGATCTACACATTCTCTGCATCCCACAAGGGGAAGCAGTCTCCAGATGTAGTCAATGTTGTAACTTCTTTTTATTCTTTAAATTGTATAGTTTTCAAAAAATAAGTTATTTTTTTCATGCTATTTGTAATAAAAGCGAGCATATGTTAAATGTTGCTTTAGGTTGATTTTGACACAAATGTTTTATTTAAATGTTTTTTTTATTAAAAAACAAAATTTCTTCGAAGAAGTTATTATCCAAGCAGTTTTTGATGCTCGTGATCACCTCCACTGTGATCAACATTGTTGGGTATACGACCAAAGTCCCACATTGACTAGAAGTGGGGAGGATCATGGGTATATAAGGATGGAAAAATATCTCCATTGGTATGAGGCCCTTTTGGGGTAAGTCCAAAAGCAAATCCATGAGGGCTTAGGCCCAAAGTGGACAATATCATACCATTGTGGATATATGTGGTGTCCAGAGTCATTACAAGTGGTATCAAAGCCATGCCCTGAAGTTAGCCAAGTGGATGAATCCTCGGAATGCTGAATGAAGGTGGTGGGCCCCGGCAATATCACGATGGGATCCGTGGATGAGCTCGGTTAGATAGGCGGTGTGCTCCGGATTCTTCATGGACATGTCCTGGTCCCAACACGGTGAAGAGGAGTTGACCTGGAATAGAGCAAGCTCTCGAGCCAGGTGGTGTTCCATTTAAGGCATGTGCTTCCAACGCATTGGAGCGGAGAATCCTGGTTGGTAGAGAGTGAACGGATGGATAATCGTTTGAGGGGAGGGTCGATGGTCCTTTGTTCGAGGGGAGGATTGTTGGGTATACGACCAAAGTCCCACATTGACTAGAAGTGGGGAGGATCATGGGTATATAAGGATGGACAAATATCTCCATTGGTATGAAGCCTTTTGGGGTAAGTCCAAAAGAAAATCCATGAGGGCTTAGGCCCAAAGTGGACAATATCATACCATTGTGGAGATATGTGGTGTCCAAAGTCCTTACAAGTGGTATCAAAGCCATCCCTCGAAGTTAGCCAAGTGGATGAATCCTCGAAATGCCAAACGAAGGTGGTGGGCCCCGGTAATATCACGATGGGATCTGTGGATGAGCTCGGTTAGACAGGCGGTGTGCTCTGGATTCTTCATGGACATGTCCTGGTCCCGGTTAGACAGGTGGTGTGCTCCGGATTCTTCATGGACGTGTCCTGGTCCCAACACGGTGAAGAGGAGTTGAACTGGGATAGAGCAAGCTCTCGAGGCAGTGGTGTTCCATGTAAGGCGTGTGCTTCCAACGCATTGGAGCGGAGAATCCTGGTTGGTAGAGAGTGGATGGATGGATAATCGTTTGAGGGGAGGCTCGATGGTCCTTTGTTCGAGGGGAAGATTGTTGGGTATACGACCAAAGTCCCACATTGACTAGAAGTGGGGAGGATCATGGGTATATAAGGATGGACAAATATCTCCATTGGTATGAGGCCTTTTGGGGGTAAGTCCAAAGCAAATCCATGAGGGCTTAGGCCCAAAGTGGACAATATCATACCATTGTGGAGATATGTGGTGTCCAGTTACAAGTGGTATCAGAGCCATGCCCCGAAGTTAGCCAAGTGGATGAATCCTCGGAATGCCGAACAAAGATGGTGGGCCCCGGTAATATCACGATGGGATCCGTGTATGAGCTCGGTTAGACAGGCGGTGTGCTCCGGATTCTTCATGGACGTGTCCTGGTCCCAACACGGTGAAGAGGAGTTGACCTGGGATAGAGCAAGCTCTCGAGGCAGGTGGTGTTCCATGTAAGGCGTGTGCTTCCAATGCATTGGAGAGGAGAATCCTTGTTGGTAGAGAGTGGACGGATGGATAATCGTTTGAGGGGAGGCTCGATGGTCCTTTGTTCGAGGGGAGGATTGTTGGGTATACGACCAATAGTCCCAAATTGACTAGAAGTGGGGAGGATCATGGGTATATAAGGATGGACAAATATCTCCATTGGTATGAGGCCTTTTGGGGTAAGTCCAAAAGCAAATCCATGAGGGCTTAGGTCCAAAGTGGACAATATCATACCATTGTGGAGATATGTGGTGTCCAGAGACCTTACAGTAGACCGTCTGGGGAGAAGGTTGGTGAAGTAAAAGCTCGAGTGTGCCCGGAAGCACAGTTCGGGAGGCAGAGTGCTAAGGTGACTATCAACACCATCCGGGATTTGACTCTCAAGGCCATTCTTTTCACCATCACACGTGCAGCTGGGGTACAAGCGCCCCATGAGGCAAGCAAGAACCACTTGATACTCGCGACTGAATGCCTGAGTCCGACCATCTTTAATTGGGCTGCAGCCGTGACCACCAATATCAAACGACAGCTCACAAATTGTAAGCGTGCGGATGTGAAACAATTCGCATATGGTTTGATCGTGGTATCATTCTTCCTGGAGCGAATACCACTTTTCCAGATCCAGAGAGCCGTAGTGGCAGATCCATTGCCACAAGAACCTAGAACGGCTCGTTGGGCAGTATCGATGCCCAGAGGAGGAGGAGGCCAGGAGATGTCATGGCATCCCAAGTTCTTCATATGGCTCCGTCGACAGCTGGTCGTGATCCAGGATTGGCCTTATGCAGGAACTAGTTTCATGGGGGACCCAGACCTTCCATTACCAGAGGGGGAGGAATGGGAGGAGGAGTTAGGTATGAACTCCTTATTTTTGATGTTTTATGTATTTTCATTTTTTTTGTCTTTTTTAATACATGCTTGTTCTAATGACGATTGTATGTATATGCAGATGTGGGCCCGGAGCGACCAGCCGGCCTATCCCCTACAGCGCGGAGAGGCCAACCCGTAGCTGACCCTCAGGCAGGGGGTACCATCGGGGAGGAGCTGATACAGAATCTCGAGGGGCTAGCCCAAGGGATTTCGGGTTATGCCCGATTGGCCGATGTGCCTTTTTCATATCATAGGCACACAGTGGGGGTGCTGACTCGCATCCATCATCTTCTGAGACGATTGGTGCGGGCGGTGATGTGTTATCATGAGCACCACCGTCCTTAGACTCCTAGGTTTTACTTCCTGCATATTTTTTGAGATACATGTGTCTCAGATGTACGGAGAACACAGACTCTATCCAGACATGTACATTTATTTTTTGAGCGCCTCAGTTCGCCACACGATATATATATATATATATACATGGTGTTATGGTTTATTGTATTTTATGCTTCCTGTATTATGTTGATTTACATATTA
>APFE030496239.1:142322-152481 GCA_000404065.3 Pinus taeda
TAGATTTCACGCTTGTGTTTGTGTTGTTCTCTTTGTGTGCAGGTGTCCATTCACGTGGATAGTGGAGGATTGTGACCGGCCGAGGCAAAGGAACGTGGGCGACATCCCTTCTACAAATGAAAGCGTTGGAATTCAAGTAGGTCTCCATCACCTACCTTTTTATTTGCAATTAGGAACTTGCGTGATAGCATTGTTGATTGTTGCTAGACCCATTCTGGGCTAGTAGGGATCGCCTCTATCCATAGAGGGGATTTACCTCTCCAACAATTTGGTGACTCCACTGGGCTATCCCCTACAGCACGAAGAGGCCAACACGCAGCCGACCCTCAGGCAGGAGGTGTCGTGGGGGAGGAGTTGATACAGAATCTCGAGGGGCTTGCCCAAGGGATTCCCGGTTATGCCAGATTGGCAGATGTTCCTTTCGCTTACCTGAGGCACACAGTAGGGGTGCCGACTCGCGTCCACCGTCTGTTGAGACGATTGGTGCAAGCGGTGATGTGCTATCATGAGCACCACCGTGCTTAGACTCCTAGGCTTTTATTTTCTGCATATTTTTTGAGAGACATGTGTCTCAGATGTACGGAGAACACAGACTCTATCCAGACATGTACATTCTATTTTTTGAGCGCGTCAGTGTGCCACACGATATATATATATACATGGTGTTTTTATTGTATCTTATGCTTCGTGTATCATGTTGATTTACATATTATGCAAATGTCTGTCCAATACATAGTTATCCAATGCATCGGTTACTGCATTAAGTCTTCTTGGAATGTGATGATAAGTAATTTAATCAAAATCTCTTTCCAATAACTTAACACGTAAATACAACCTTAAAATGCGATGATCTCTGACACAATATCGTCCGTTGAGCTGGTGGACTACAAGTTGCGAATCTAAGTTTACAACCAATGAGCGGATTCCAAGGCTAATTACCTCGGCTAATAATTCAATTACAGCACTATATTCAGCCACATTGTTCGTTGTACAACCCAGACACACCCCTTGAATATCTACTAACTCACCATGAGGATCGTAGATCACCCATGCCGCAGATGACAGATTGCGAGTACTACGGGAAGCACCATCAGCGAAACCAACGTAAGGCGATCCAGACATCTGTTCAAGAAGCAAAAAGACACAATAAGCGGCAATCATGCCAACACACTGAGATAAAAACTAAATAAACACGCACACACAACACACTACTAAAAGCATACGCATGTACAAAAAGGGAGAGTGCCTGGACTCAGGCGTAATATTTCCTGAGATAAAGCCCATTTCGGGGCCTGTCCAGAGGATTACATTCATAATCTATAAGCTCATAGGCACCTTTTTGTAAAACTCTTTTCACAATATAGGGCCCATGCCACATCGGCTCAAGTTTTCCTGCTCCCAGCTTATCGTTAGCTTGATCGTAGAGCAGTACTAGATCTCCCTCAATGAAAGAGCAGGGGTTAACAGCGTTATTGAAGTGAGTTTTCACTCGCTTCTTTTGAGCTTCAATAGCTAGGGAGGCTAGACGAAGAGTCTCATCTAGCCATTCTAAGTAAAGAAGCCGCTCTTCTACAGGGGTAGTATCGGGGAGTAACTCGACGGCTAATTTTAGTGAAGGAATCTCACACTCAATGGGAAGGGTCGCCTCCAGTCCATAAACTAACTGAAAAGGAGTGAAACTGGTGGCGTCCTTCACAGAGGTATGGTAGGCCGACAAAGCAGAGAACAACATCAGATGCCAACTAGACTTGTGCATGCCAACAGTTCTTTGAAGCATCGTGACCAGGACTTTGTTCACGGCTTCCACTTGATCGTTTGCCTGAGGATAGTATAGAGTCGAACTATCATGCCTAAGACCTAGCTGGGTTGTTAACTCGGCCATCATATGATTACGAAAATGTTTTCCGTGATCAGTGATGATGGCTTGTGGAACTTCGAACCGCGAAATGACATGATTAAACAAGAACTGCGCCGCGGTGTGACCGTCTTCTAACAATGTAGGCATCGCCTCGGCCCATTTCGTAAAATAATCTACAACAATGATGATGTATCCATGCCCCCCGGCCGAGCGAGGGTTACAGGTCACATAATCGATGCCCCATTTGGAAAAGGGGCCGACGGTTACAACGGGGTGCAGCGGGGCAGGGGGTGCATGCATCTTCCGTTGGTAAATCTGGCATTCATGGCAAGAACGGATGACAAGAATGCAGTCCTTGAAAATGGAAGGCCAGAAATAGCCAACACGGAGGATTTTCTGTGCAGTGGCATATCCAGACATGTGACCGCCACAAGCACCAGAGTGGTAGTCATTTAGAACTCTCTCAGCTTCTTCGAAGGTTAAGCATCGACGAAGAACCGAATCAACACCGAGACGGTACAGGTTGTCCCCAACAATGCGATATGGTTGGGCTTGGTGTCGAATCTGTCAACGAGCGTCCTTAGAGGTCTCAGGATGGAAAGAGGACGTCTGCAAGTAGACAATAATGTCCCCATACCAAGGATCAAGGGTGCTGATAAGGAAAAGAGTTTCGTCTGGAATAGAATCCTCTATCTGAGAGGAGGCAGAGGTGGATGGCAAGGAACATAACAGCTCGGCGAAGACGAGTGATTTCTTAGACTTGGCAGCAGTAAATTCCAAGTCAAACTCTTGGAGGATGACAATCCACTTTGAGTATTTTCCCCCCAGCAATTGTCGTGATAGAATATAAGTCATGGGGTTGCAATCGGAGATCACCGTTGTAGTACGCAACAAAATATAGTGACGGAATCGTTGAACTACACAAACAGCGGCGAGGGCCAACTTCTCGACGTAAGCATATCGAGTTTCCGTATCTAATAAGTTGTGACTAAGGTAGTAAATAACATGTTCGATGCCATCGTCGTCATCTTGTACCATAACCATACCGATGGTGGTGTCGGCAGAAGCCAAGTATAGCATATAGTCACGAGGATAATTTGGATGCTGCAACAAAGGCGCGAAAACTAGAAGAGTTTTGAGACATGCAAAAGACTCCTCGGCTATGGCATCCCATCGAAATGGGGTGTCACGCTTAAGTAACCGGGTGAAACCCTTTGCCATTTCGGCATAGTTTGGGGTGAATCGTCTTAAGAAATTAGCTTTGCTCTGCAATTGCTGCAAAGTAGCAGGGGGAGGAAGATTCACAATTGCCTTGACTTTAAGGGGATCCAAGCGGATGCCCTCTCAGGAGACGATAAACCCGAGAAGTCGGCCAGATTCGACGCAGAAGACACATTTATGCAGGTTTAGTTAGATATTATAGTGTCGACAGCGAAGAAAAATCTCGCGAAGATGCGATGGGTGGTCCGAGCGCTTAGCTGAATGAGCGGGAAGGTCATCCAGATAAGGCTGTACGATGTGCCGGATATCGTGGAAGGCATAGGACATCGCATGTTGGAAGGTAGCACCGGCATTCTTAAGACCGAAGGGGAGCTTTTTGTAAGCAAAAGTACCCCACGGACAGATAAAGGCCATCTTGTGTTGATCAGTGGGGGCGATATTAATCTAGTTGTAACCAGAAAAGCCGTCCATAAACGAATATATTTCACTACCCGCACACTCATCAATGAGTTGGTCAATGAATAGTGTGGGGTAGTTGTCTTTTGGGCAGGCTCGATTAATGTCGCGATAATCGACACAGACACGAATAGTACCCTGCTTCTTATCCATAGGGACAATATTTGAGACTCAATCTGTAATTGGGATAGGATAGATAAAACCAGCTTTAAGAATTTTTTCAACTTCTGCTTTGATAGCTGCCGCCTTACGGGGGTGCACGGGATGCAAACGTTGACGAACAGGTTTTGCCCCGGGATACGTAGGTATCTCGTGCACCACAATGGATGGATCGATGTTGGGCATCTCTTCGTAGGACCACGCAAAGACATCACGAAATTCGCAGAAAAGTGCGATATATATTTGAATCTCCTCAGGAGTGCAAGTGACTCCTATATAAATGTTCTCGATGATCCCTGGTTTGACAGAGATGTCGATGGGCTGGGTCTGCGTGATGTTCCCCAAATTCCCTTCAAACGATGTTTGATATATCTGGATGGGCGTCTGAAGAGGCTGTAAAGGGAGAAATGGAGCAAACCGCTCGAGACAAACTAGCGTTTCCCAGAGGGTAGGGAGAAACAAGGAACGGTGGTGAAGATGGGACCACGGAGGTTCTTCAAGAGACATAGTCTCCATAATGGCCTCGTCGGAAGGAAATATTTCCTTCAATGGGTCCGAGGAGGTGCATTCTCCAAACCAGGGGGGAAGATCATTTGAGTCAAGAGCCCCACTTGAAGCAGCGGGTTCAGCATGAGGGACCGATGCAGCAACAATTTCGATGTAGTTGAGTTCGGCTAGACTCAACGGCATCTCCTCACCCCATTCTATCTGGTCGATGGGGGAAGGGCCCAAGGATCAGAACGAACCGAGATCATGGAGATAGAGGTGACATTGGGAGGTGGGAGGGAGAAAACACCCATGAGGGCGGGTTCTTTGAAGAGCCCAGCTCCCACACTCTCAAAAGGAATGGAGGTATGTTCAACGAAAGGTACATTTCCCTCAAAAGAGGAAGCGAAGAAGGAAAGCTGGTCTACCGTGACAATTTTCCCTTGATGAGGGAAACGGATGACACAGAAGAGGGATGAAGCCATGGCACGCATGGCATACATCCAACTCCGACCCAGAAGGAGGTTATATGTGAGATTCGCGTCAACTACCTCAACTTCTACTTCAACAGTTTTCCCTTCTAAGGTGATTGGCAATCGTTGAAGAATACCATAAGGACGGGATTCTCTCCCATCGAAAGCTTCCAAAGTCGTAGGGGACTGGCTCAGAGTTGGAGACCTGATCGCTTTCAACCAAGCAATAGACATAATGCAATTCGATGCGCCCTCATCAATAACTGTACGATGGATCATTTTGGAATTGATGACGACTTGGATAAGAAAAGCGATCTGATGAGGTAGCCTAGGAACATGGCTCTCGAGATCAAAGGTAATCAGATCTGAATCTGCCAGGTCAATGCCACCGATGGTCGATAGCAGGGACTTCCTCTGAGGGGGGCAACTCTGGAGAACTTCTAAGGTGGACATAGGCGACGGGGCCTGCACTAAGTCCTCAACGATGCTATAGTGTTGGGCAGCACGAGCATTCAGGTTGTAAGAATATCTTCTGAGTACTCCTTTAGGAGGGGGTCGGATTGTCGTCTCAGTACTTGGTCTCTCAATATGGAGCGAACCATAGCTGGACGAAGGAGCACTTGAGGGAACCTCGGGCTCCTTCCCGGCAGACGACGGATACTCCTTTGCTCGAGTTGTTACATGAACGGGAATAGATCCAGCCATGAAGACTTGGGAACCAAAGGGAGAAGAAGACGGATCAGCCACCATTTGAGTTTGCTGAGAGGGAAAAGGCTCTTTAAGAACCGCAGGAATCCCAGGAGCGCCTTTTAACAAACGACTAACTTCGGACCGCCTGGGGCAGTCCTTAGTATAGTGATCCTCCTCACAAATGAGGCAAGGATATTTGGGTTTGTGCTTAGCTCCTTCCTCGGCTGGAGGTTTGAAGGGTTCTTGTTTAGGTTGCTCAGATTTAATTTTTCCTTTCCCCTTTTTCTTTCCTTTCGAGGCCTTACCCGCCGTGGTGGACTGGATGGCGTTGACCTCAGAAGTAGTACTAGAATTCGAACCACCCTGAGAAGTGTTTTCGTTCGAAGCACCAAACTTTTGCTTCCGAGGGTTTGAGGATGATTTTTTAGAGGCTGGGTTCACAGAGCCAATAACTCCATCAACAGATGGTTTCGGCAGAGCTTTGGATGTACCGAGCCTCGGGGCATCTGACAAATACTCGTACAAGGTACCTGACTGAGAGTAAACTAAGTCCAGGTACTGAGCACGCGCGATTGCTTGCTCTTCAGTCACATAGGCTCCCATAGCAACGTCCTGTGCAATCTTAGGGACAAAGGAAGTCGTGAACCATTCGGTGAAGAGTTGATCAGGAATCCAAAACTTGATCAACCGGTGACGTCTTCTCCATTCATGTATATGATCGGAGATATGCGTAGCTGTATCCTGCTTAAGAGACGTAAGGAGATGGGTCCCTGTCTCATACCGAATGGGTAATTGAAAGTGAGTAAGGAATGCCATAGCTAATGAATTAAAATCTTGAAATGATGCGCGGGTCAATTCAATATACCATTTAGCGGCAGATCCAGTGAGAGTCCTTTGGAAGAGGCGAAGTCGGATCGAATCATCAAGCCATGAATTAGACAAACACCATAAGTGATACGTCATTACATGGGCTTGGGGGTCTTCTCCGGCTTTGCCATCGAATTTGGGACAGTCGCTAGGTATCTTAGTTGGAACTGGCGGCCATTGTGGATTATGCAAAATGGGATCATTTGTTAACTTCGACACATTGGGCAGTTCCAATGTCGCTAGAAATGGTAGCTGCAGGTTGAAGGACATTTGTCCCGGATATGAGGTAGGGCCAGGATTCCATCCAGTTCCTGGTTGCCCCCATTGGCCTTGTCCCGATGGACCAGGTCCAAAAGGGCCTTGTCCAGAGGAATTTTGCCCATAAGGGTTATTTCCAGGACCAGACGGTTGATACTAGTTCTACCCCCTAGCGCCCCATTCGTTACCATGCTGCCCTACAGGTTGTTGATAATTTTGATGAGGGTAGGCCTGCGGCTGTTGGTAATTTTGATATGGAGTGATTTGATTTTTCCCCTGGGGTTGCTGGTATCCATATTGAGCCTGGGAACCAGGCGGCATTTGATGAGAAGGTTGGGATTGGTACCCACCTGAATGAGGAGGTTGGGATCGGTACCCACCTGAATAAGGAGGTTGGGATTGGTACCCACCTGAAAAAGGAGGCTGGGATTGATACCCACCTGAATAAGGAGGTTGGGATTGATACCCACCTGAATAAGGAGGTTGGGATTGATACCCACCTGAATAAGGAGGCTGGGATTGGTACCCACCTTGATTCTGGGGTTGATAACCGGATTGAGGCTGTGAAGCAGGAACCATCTGCATGCCTGGTTGAGACGCCCCAGAAAGATATCCTTGCGAAGGTTGGGCCATCTGACCGGAAGGTTGCCCTTGTAGACCAGATGGTCGATTGGGCTAAGTAGTGGGTCGGCCTTGCTGTGCGTAAGGCTGGCCCCCTTGCCCAGAAGGGTAGCCTTCTTGGTTTCCGGGTTGACCTTGCTGACCGTAAGGTTGTCCCGGGTTTCCAGAAGGTTGCCCAAGATATGTATAAGATAGACCACTAGAGGCTAAAGGTTGTCCTTGATAAGGTTGTCCTTGCGAGCCTCCAGGTTGACCTGGGTAATTCTGGCCATAATACTGCTGCCCATGATTAGGCTGCGAGTAGGATGGTTGACCCTGGTAGGGTGGTCCTTGAGACGGCTGTCCTTGACCTGGACAGAACTGGCCACCGCCATATCCGGTAGTACCCCAAGCCACACTTAATGGAACTGAAGTCTCAATATAGGGCTCAGTTGGCAAGGAGATATACAAATGATGATTGATAGGATCATGATAGGGCCTTGCCCGTCTGGGTTCTGGACATTATGCAAGTATTGGGAATATGCCCCCCTGCCGAAACAGCATTAGAGAGAGGCGTGGCACCACTTGCGGGGTGGAAAACTCTAACAGTATGTGCCGATGGACCACTTTGTACTGGGCCTCGAGATGGGCTAGCACCAGAAGTCACAGCAGAAGACGCTGTAATGGCACTAGCAACTGGAGTTGATGACGCGACATAGACGGTCGGATTGGTTGGAACCGATGTAACATCAGTTTGGGAAACAAATGGTCCCGTTGTAGGGACAATGTTTTGATCCCACATAGAAGAGGAAGTCGCAGATTTCATAGCATCCCTTAGAGATCTATACCGTGCTGGCACTGTGATACCGAGAGGCGTAACAGTGTAGGGTGTAGAGATAACTGGGGATGTAGCCGCAATGGGAGTATCAATACTCAACATCACGGGCGTTCCACTTGACACAGGTGATGTATCCTCCATGTCGGAAGAAGCCATCGGAGATGCAACACCAACAGGAGTAGTGGGAAAATCCTCTTCAGAGGGCTCCCAAACAGGGTTCCAAGAAAAGTCGTAAAGCTCGTCCTCTGGAGCACGAGAGTTCAACAGTTGGACACTTGGAACGATAGGAAAAGTGTCGCCACAAACTAGTGTCTCAGGGGCAGCAGAAGATGGAGACCCTTGGTCGCTTGGGACAGGAGACGGAATCGAAGGATCCGCTAGGATGATCAAACAAAGATCCTAGACAAACTAACGATAAGAGATCCTACTCAAAACTAAACGCAAACAAGATCTCACCAGGTAAATGTTATCGTGGCCGAATAAATTTTTAGGACATTAGGACACAACTTGACCTTTTCATGTTTTAAGAGTCGAGAAAAGGACAAAAGATGACTCTAGTCGCCTTCGAATGTTTAAAGAGCCCGAAGTGACAAATGTCTCAATAGCCTTTTCTTTACAGAATGTCCGGAAAAGGATCAAAAGTGACTTACTCTTGGAGAAACTAGCAGGGGTTTACCAGACAATCCGTAAAACTGCTTATACACTTGGGAATCGTATGAAAAGCCAATTGACTTTCCATACTGTACTCAATGTTTCCCGAATGCTATGGTTCAGTGCGTTACGGCTTGTAAGGCGGCAGACACGGCTTCCTATGGATCAAGGATGCAAACCTAGTGGAGTCTCCCCATATATACGCGACGGTACGTGGGAGCCCAAGTCCGTGCTAGACCACAATTGAATCACACCAGGAGGAATCACCCAACCTTAATGTGAGAACAAGAGTGACTAGGTTTAATGATGTCGGAGCACGTCTCTAGCCTAGACCTCTACAATGTGAGCGTTATGTTCCAATGCGTTTTTAAGTTGATTCGGTTTATTTTATGGTTGAACTTTAGTTATGTTTCGATTTTAGGCCCTACCGTATGTAGTCTTTCACAATTGCCTAGATGCAAGCTATATGCCAAAGAATACCATTTTGTTCAATGAATACTAACTACGAGAAGGTTAAGAATTTTCAATCAAACAAAATGAGCACAATCGATCAAACAACCTAATGCAGCTAATGGCAACTAAATAAAACTTTTTCTTTCAAGAATATGAATCAATGAAAAGTTCTATTCCATTAACTATTGAACGCAACAAAGATTATTTGATTTCTTTTTCTAAAGGCACAATGCACTAGAATGAATTTTGAAAGACAATAACACTGAGTAAAAGAGACAAATCCACTCAATGAAAACACAATGAAATCCCAAGACACCAAAACAGTTCTCCAAACCAGAAGAAGAGCAAAAGCTTGTACTAGCTATGTGATCTAAGCTCAAACAAGGCAAAGATGAAATCCAAGCAAAAGGGCAAGTCACTCGGAAATCAATAAAAAATACTTCAACAATTGCTGAACAAGTGCTAAAAAACAATCACAAAGTTGACTGGACAATCAAGGAACCCAAAATTCCCACGGAAGGCTTGACACACACACGGCCACTAGATTCCCTAGTCTTGAGGTGTGAAATCGATAGACAAAAGCAAACACCCGAAGGATGAAGGTCAAGAACCAGTCAAACAAGGATCACAAACACTCCAGCAACTGAAAAAGATGTGGTGAAACGCAAATCCAAACTCAGAAAGCAGGCAAACAAGTGGATTAAAAAGCTAAGAGGCCTGCCGCGACTGTCAGGCTGCAACTCGTGCTAAATAGGGATTGGCGCGGGTTGTTAGTTTGCAATAAGGGCCACTAGCGCGACTGTCAAAGGGAAAACCATGCTAACAAAGTTTGCCGAGTCAAACGAAAAATAAGCAGTCTAAAACTCGGTTTATAGTATCCAGGCAAGTCAGGAAGCAAAAGGCAGCAAGAAATTCAATCCAAAAAGCTATCCAAGCAAGCAAACAAGAGAAAACCAAAGAGGCAAGACAAACTCCAAATTGTTTAGTCCGTAAACCAAACCGGAGATTGACTGAAGCGGCTTTGATCTACTTCACTACTGTAGAACAATAGTGTTTCGAAGGCTATCTGGACGTGCTTCAGACTCCGTCTAAGTTTACAAATTAAACAACAAGCTAAACTCCCCAGCGGAGTCGCCAAATTGTTGGAGA
>APFE030496239.1:152501-170416 GCA_000404065.3 Pinus taeda
CATGAAGCAACCTGAAGGCTTTGCGGTGAAGGGTAAGAAAGAACTAGTATGCAAGTTAAAGAAGTCTCTGTATGCGTTAAAACAGTCACCAAGGATGTGGTATCAGAAATTTGATACATTTATACGGGGACTTGGCTTCACCAGAAGCAAAGCAGATCATGTGTGTATTTTAAATTAATTGGTGACCGTGTTATTTATCTGGTCTTGTATGTGGATGATATGTTCCTGGTTGGAAATAAAGAAATTATCCAGGATTTGAAGACCCAATTGTCCTCCAAATTCGACATGAAAGATCTTGGTGCTGCAAACTATATTTTGGGCATGGAAATTAAAAAAGATCGAGCAAAGAGGAAGCTCTGGTTAAACCAGAGGAAGTATGTCGAGACAATATTGCAGAGATTTAATATGTAGGATAGTAAACCGGTGAAGGTTCCTATTCCTATAGGTGTAAATTTATCTACTGAACAGTGTCCCAAGACACAAGAAGAGGAAGAGGACATGTCCCATGTTCCATATGCAAGTGCAGTTGATAGACTGATGTATGCGATGGTATGTACTAGAACAGACATTGCACATGTAGAAATTTCACATGTAGAACAAACCGATATATGCAATGTCCTAAAGCATAATACTTGTTCTACTTCTACAAAACATTAAGCGGAAGCATAATCGAATTCATGAGAAACATCAAGTAGTGTTGGAGAAGTAAATCCCCTCTATGGATAGAGGTGACCCCTACTAGCCCAGAACGGGTCTAGCAACAATCGAACAATGCCACTCCTAATTGAAAATAAAAGGTAGGTGATGAAGACCTACTTGGATTCCAATTCTTTTGTTTGTAGAAGAGACGTCGCCCACGCTCCTTTGCCTTGGTCGGTCACAATCCTCCACTATCTTCGTGAATGGACACCTGTACACAAAGAGAACAACACAAACACAAGTGTGAAATCTAATAAATGCAATTATACATCATTCAGGAAGGACATAATTCAACATTAATCATTACAACAATGAGAATGGAACCATAATGATAGTCATCTATTATTAATAATCAACAAAGGAGAATACAACCAGCGTCCTGACGTCAAGTCCTCCTTTGGCTGGGTGCTCAGCTACACAAGTATTGCAAAGCTTGAAGGGATGAGGTACAAGCCTCTCTCTCTTTGGTGACAAGATCTCCTTACTTAGGTTAAGCCTTATGGACACAAAGAAGGCTCTTGCAACTCTAATCTCTTGATATCTTCCTTTCAGCACAAGTATAATTACCACCAGAACTAGAACTAGCTTGCTCAAGGCATGGAGACAAGCTTTTATAGATGAAAAGGAAGAGATAAGATCAATCACAACCATAATGGATTTGGTTTCATCACTTGGAAACTTCTATGGAATGGTGGCAAACTACTTCCCATTCAAGGAGATTCGAAGCCAACCATCTTCACTTAACTTGGATTCAGTTGGTGAATGAGTTGGATAGAACTTTCGGAGGTTGATTGGTTAAAAAATTTTCCCAAAAAGGTTGGCGCAATTGCGACTCTGGGACAGAGCGTTAATGGCGCGCCCCTTTTATAGGATTTTCCCCATTGGCATGGGCAGAACACAGTGGGCCAGCGCTAATGTAAAAAGGGTTATTTTTAAGGGCAAGGTGTAGGAGATGTCTTCAGGGCATATGAAGCTCATGTTCAGAGGTGAATGATGCAAGTGGTTTCAAGTCTTGTCACTTCTCACAAGTCCCGGAATGAGTCCTCCAAGGTGTAGGAGAGGGGTAATAGGGACAGTGACAAACGGTGACAAATTAGTGTGTAACAAGGCTTCCAAGTCACTAATTGCCTCCTTCGTGTGTGCATTCTGCCCCAGAAATTCTGCAAAATTAGGATCTAGTGATACCTTTTTATATCTCAATCCGAGATAGATATGTAAAAAGTGAAAGTGGTTATTGTATATAAGTATGTTTTTGAGATAAAACTCATCCAGTTTCCCAAAATTTAGCTCCATATGTTCACAATATTCTCTGCAAAGAGATGTCAAAAACATGACTTTTCACAGTCCAAAAAATAGGCTCTGAAGACATGAATATATCTCCATTTTTGTAATACCTGTTTAAAATGTGAGATAGGTTTTTGTAGATTGGAATTTTAGGAACAAAAACCTCCTCCAATTTCTCAAAATACATCTTGGGTTAGCCACAATAGTTTCTACACAACTATGACTTAAACAATAAATTTTTGGAAAATGTACCATTTATGTTCTAATTTCAACTTTTTTTTTCACTTTGATCTTTCAATCTGATACACTTTTACTGATACTCTTTCATCTGATACACTTTTACTTTGATGAATTGTTAATATCATTTACTGTGTTTTTACCTTTACTGTACATTTTAACTTTTTACTGTGTATTTCAATAGTGAATCATTTAGTTTTTATATGTATCAGCATATGGTAATGGATATTGATCAACTTTCTGTATGTTTTGTTCATCTGCATCTCTAGTCCGGTTACTCTATTATGAACTATCAATACTCTATATAACTATCCTCTTCTCGGTTCTGTGTGTATTAGTCTTCATCTTCGTTCCTTGTGTAACTGGTCTTCCTCTTCTGAATTTTGTCTTTTAACAGGTTTTTGGTCTAAGTCTTGGAGTAAACATGTGATTTTGACTAGTATCAGAACTATTTATCCAAGCTCTGATCTTAGTCAGATAACCTAAAAATATCAATAATATTTAAGAAAAAAGGTCTGCATGAAGGGCGCTTGATGGCTTTATTTGCAATGGGATGCCTGAGAAAGGTCTCGGGGTAGTGCTTTATGCATGAATGGGGGTAAAAATAACATCGCAGAAGAGTTGGGTGGCGTAGGAGGGTTTCAAGGGTTTACACTGTAATACTGGTGAAAAGCGAGAAAACATGGGCTTTCGGCATTTAAAACTTTAACGGGCAGTCTTTTGAAAATGGCACAAAGTTTCATATTAACGGAGCATGGGAAATTTATCGGAATGGCGGGTAGGTGGTTTTTGAGGGCCATTGCACCACTTTTGTGGTGCGGGCGGTTTTCGGGAGGGGTTGCCCGATCCCATTGATTGATCGACACGAAGCATCAGGGGCCAGGGGGGAAGCCGCCTTATCGGGCAGGTAAAGGGTAGACATCGGGTCAGCTCGATATGGATGAGAGTCATTGGATAAGGGGGAGGAAGGTCGTACAATGATTAGGAGGTGAAGCTGCATGGCGACTTATCCATAAAGGGGGCGGGGGGGGGGACTGTGGGTCTAGTCACGGCGGTATGAGATTATATTAACATTTAATCTCATCGAGGCACTTTAATGCGAGATTAAGGGTTAAGGCGGGGTTATTAATATATTTTTGCGGGATATGGGTAGTAATATAGTTTATAATTAAACTAAGGGGTGGGTTTAATTTATACAAAGGAGTTAAATATATACGGGGTAGTGGGCTTTTTGGGATTTTTTTATATATTTAATAAAAAGTTAATATGAGGTGAAATGAGTAGAGGGGGGGTGCTTTACTTAGGATAAATGTTAATTGGTGGGTTTTTTAACATAGGACATTTTTGTCAAGGGGTTTTCCTAGGAAAAAAGGGGCTTAGCCTTAGGAAAAGGGTTTTTGTGAGGGGAATGAATAAATTGCAAGGGATTTTAACACGTTTCCTTCTTAAGTCATCAAGCCGAGGGTCCAGTCCCACCAAAAGTCAGAGAAATGCTCTGAGCCTCTTTGACTTAAAGAGTTAAAGGTATTAATATTTTATTATGAACGGGAAGTTAATAAGTGTTGAGGGGGTTAAAATGAAGGATAGGGATGTTAAATAAATCATATTGTGAACCATTTTTTTATGTATCACTTATGCATATTTAAAATATGCATTTGGAACAATGACATAAGTGTTTTTCATGAAATCACAAGGCTTTTTTGCAACCCTTCTACTACTTACCTATCTACTTATCCTACCATTTTTTCTTCGCTTTCTTAGGGTGCATTTAGGCTAGCAAAACCTTATCAATATTTTTATTTTCTTTACATAGCAAACTATCTAAATCTAATTTTATATCATCCAAGGGCTCAGATTAAATAGTTGAGCTCCTTTAATTTACTCTACCTATCTAATTCTCTGTCAAGCTTACACTGTATGGTCAAATTTTATTCTCTAGCTATAAACATGAAATTCAACGCATGAAATAACCATGATTAAATAGTTTGATTACCATGGATTGTGGCATGAATAACAAGTTGCACACAATAATTATTATGTAGAAAAGTAAATAGTAGTGGCATTTGGACTTGCACACTTTTATGGTCTCTTTGTTTTTGGGGTTCATTTCTTTCATTTTTTGACCTTCTCTTATTCTTTTTGTCCTTTGATTTTTCTTTTAGGACATACCCTCTTTACATTTTTTAATTTTTATAATATGGAAAACATTGCAGAAAGCAAAGGTATGTACAATATTACAAGGTTTAACCTTAGTCATTCAAAATTATGACTCCTATTGGTATAGGAACCTAACAGGTTGTGATGTCTTTAAGCTCTAATATTTTTCCTTTTAATCTCTACTTTGCTGTTTGGTCTTCATACTAGATGCTTTTTTAACTCTAACCTTTCAACTGATACACTTTCACTTGATACACTTTCATCTAGTTGGCCTGTCATTATCCTTTTACTGTGCCTTTTTACTCTTACTGTTCATTTTTACACTTTGACTGTGTACTTCTACAATAAGTCATTCAATTTCTCCCATGTTTCAGCATCTGGTAATTGGATATTTATCATTTTCCTGTAAATCTCATATGCCTCCGTGTACTTGGTAAAAGTGGGCTTATTCATAAAAAGGTGTTTTACCTCATGTTGGAGGTAAAACAAGTTCTCAGAAGTTTGGTATATGACCTTTCCAGTTGGGATTCCCTTCATAGATGAAGTATTTACTTGATCTCTAGCCACTTCTCTAATTTTTCTATTGTAGTCCTCCTGTGGCATTAACTTATCATTTATTACCAAGGGATTTGGCAGACCCTTTTGCCTCAAAACTTCAAATTTAACCATGAACCTGTCTATAACCAGTTGCATGGTTTGGCACTTATACTCAAGGTTTAGCATTAAATTCCTCTTGGTGAGGACCCTTTTTACTTCCAATATTGTACCTATCCTATCAGGTATCTCTAATTCCTGCAATTCATACTTATTTTTGTAGTTGAGGAAGTGAATGATCCTTGCAGCTTCCTCTGCCATGTCTCCCAGTTCTTCTTTTATTCTCTATATGGCTTCTGTAGCATCTTTTACTAAGTCAATCTACTCAAAAATTACTGGATGGATGGCCAAATATCATTGGCAAAGTCAATGATATTGGCCTACAATTGTTCCTTAGCCTGGCCTTGGGGTTCCTTCAAAGTTAATTCCTTATCCAAGATTTTTATTCTTTCATTCATCCTAGTTGATTTCTTCATTTCTTCCTTGTGCACAATCTCAGCAAGCTTGTAGTGAGTCTCTAGACTGGTTACCTTTTCCTTGAGCTTGTTCATTTCATTGGTCTGAATGGACATGTCTTCCATTTCTTTGACCAACTTACTTGCCTCATCACTTGTTGACCCTGTTGTTGTTGACCCTGTTTCTGATGTAGACGTTGTAGAAGATGGAAATGCTATAGCCATTGGAGTTGTAGCAGCTAATGATGTTGCCAAAGTGGAAAGTACTGTAGTAGTAACTGTTGGGATAACAGTGGCAGGGGCAGTCTCAAGACTAGCTTGTTTTAACTATATCAAGTTGTCTATCTCCTTTTCCATTCCCTTCAACTGATCATTCAATTGTAGCATGAGGTCCATCATCTCCTCCTAATGTGTTTGGCTCTCTAAACCTTTTTTTTCTATGGGTGTTCTCAATGAGGCAACTTTAGTTGTTTTTTGAGAGTTGCAATGTCCCCATTCTTCTTTTTGATCAACTTTTCAACAAATTTGATGTCATTTGGATCATGGCCCAACTCAATTACCATGTCCTCCAATGACTTGACCCTATTGTCCTTAGCCTGTGATGAGGCCTTTTCCAATTTATATTAGGCTGTAATGTTATCCAAGGAGTTTCACAACTTATGTGCAACCACGGCCTTTCCTGTCAAAGCGGAGTAAATCATTTCTCCTACCTATTTGTGGAATTCAATATGGTCAATGGGATGAACATCCTTGGCCAACACCTCAAAGTTTGTTTTTCTGTAGTCAGCTGATGTCTTTGGCTACATGAAGGACACCTATATTTTCCCTTCTTTGATGTTAAAAGCTGACATCAACCTGCTCTGATTAGCTGGTGTGTGCTTTAAGTATTGGGAATATGTTTTAGGCTTCAACTTCTCATTTCTCAATTTGATATCCTTATACCTGTCCTTAATGTCCTTTTATTTATCTGTTGGTCTAGTGAAAGAAGAAACCTCAACATTGGGTTATCTCTCAATCAGTTGAGTGTTAGATGTGGATGTTTTTCTTCTCCAGAAATAGTTGTGCCTTTGCTTCTTTCCACCATTGTATCGATGTCAGTGCTTTCCACTGATTCAATGGTTTCTTCCTGTTCAGTCACCAGGTTCAGCTTAGGCCTTTTCATGAGCTCAAAATTATTATTTGTGGTTTCCATAGCAGAACTGGAACCCTCCTCCCCGTTTATTTTTGGGTTTCTCCCCTCATTTGCTGGGGTTTGTAAAACATGAGGAATATTCATGGATTCCACTAGTTCTAGAACCTATAGGAAAGAAGTTTCATCAATTTGTTTCTCTACATAAATCATTGTATTTTCTACATCCACTACTATGTTATCCATGTCAATTAATGTGTTTTCCAACCATTCTGATTGGTTGGCAAACCTCCCAATATCTGGTCTAGGACGGTGGATGAAAGGTCCCAATTTGACCTTGATTTTTAACTTATTTATGACCCCATGAGGGTCATACTGCCACATGAAATTGTTTTTGAACTTCATTTGCTGCAACATCTTGTCAGCCTTTGGTCCAACTTCTCTCTTATTAAAAATGAAGGGGCCCAGTTGATTTTTCGTTTTAAATTGGGTTTTCTTCCTAACTGCTAGGAAGTTGTCCTCATCTGAATTGATGATCTGCCTAAAATATTCCAGTGCAAATATCCTCATAGGGAGGTATTTGGGAAGTTTATAATGGGCAAGTTAGCATCCATAAATTCTGATTTCTGTGTGGTTTTGGTACAGATACCAGTCTCCCACCTTGCTATTCTTGGACAACTATAACACCCTTTTGATTTCTTGGCTGATTCTGGGCCGAGGGCTACTAGTTAGCATGCTCATGACTGGATGGACAAATGAATCAATGAAGTCCTTATAGGTGAATGTACTGGAGTACTTTTGGATCAAGGGTGTCCAATAAATAACTAATCTTTGATTCCCCTTGGTACCCAAATTCTCAATGATGACAGGGAATTTATCTGATTGATAATATAAAAACGTATGAAATAACAAAGAGGAGTATTTGAAGACTCTCTCAATTGGTAGTCTGGTGAACTATTCACGCATCCTATCTACAATGAAATGAGCATAGTTGTAGATCACAGTGGGAGGCTTGCTTGGGCTAAAGATGGAAAGAAAATCTAGGAAAACCTCATCCACATTCTCTTCTAAAGTATATCCTAGGATGCAAGAGAATATGGCAATAATCTGTGTGCCTCTTTCTGAAAAAATTGTGGCAACATAAGGGGGACTATCTATGGGAGTATGGTGGTCCTATATGATAAAAGTTTGCAAAATGTGGCCTATTTTGGCTAGGACTAACTTGACATATAGGTCTAGTAGGTCACCAATAGACAATGGGGTCTCATTAGGGCTTGGTTGAACCTGCAACATTTGGTTGATAGATTCTGCAATGTTGGTAAATAACACTTGCTGGTTAGGGGTGACAACAGCTCTTTGGCTAGGAATGTAGTAGGCATGACATAAATGGATGTTGTTTAGGAATGGGTGTACTTCTGGAAACAAATATTTGTTTAAATTAGATTCCCAAAGGTGGATGTCATCGTTTTGGTTCAGGAATCTGTCCTTACTCTAGCAGTGGAGCTTTAGAAGGTAAGCTGGGGAAAAAGTATCCATTATTTGAAAATCTCTGTCTACTAATGCTAGGTGGTTGATGTCCAGGTGAGGAGTTGATAGAGGTCTCACATCCAGAGAGGTCTAGGAAGCCATGGTTAGGTGTGGAGATACGAATTAGTCTTGTAGTGGTTGTAGAAGTGAGGTTTGGAAGCCCTCGAACAGTGGGAGGGTAGTTACAGTCTATAAAAGAAGGGTTTGGGGTCTACAAGTAAATTTCACTTCAATTTAGGCAAGCTTATTGATTAATTTCAATTAATTAAGCTTCCAATTGGACTGTACATTTTCAAATTGAGAGGGTCGTTCTCGTTTTTCTCAAGAATACTAGGAATTTGGTGGTCTAGCTTGCAAACTGGGTTCAATGGTGAATGCAGAGGGTACGATAGCTTGAACTGCCAACTGGTTGCTTGAATTAGGTGTCTAGAGCTTCTTTAGGCGATAAACGGTGGTTAGTTTGGTCGCAAAGGTTCAGGGCGTCACAAAATAGCTTGAGCAGTAGTTGTAATGAAAAACGAGTGAAAAGAATGAATTGGGGCTTTTCCAACCTTTTAACGGGTAACGGTCACATTTTGGTGTGAAATGTATAAATGAACAGTGGGATCTTTTTGGTCTAGGCAAGGAGGCAGTTTTCTAGGCCATCGCACCGATTTTGGAGTGAAATCGGTATTTTTCACGAGCACATGATCTAGCCTTGGGCCGCCATGTATCGAAATAGGGCCTAGGAAAGACCACAAATCTCGTGTGCTCTCGAGCTACTAATGGTTGGACGATGAACCCACGCGATATGGATGTGCACTGTCAGATCTGGGGGTAGGAGATCAGATGGATGTTGCATGGCTAAGATGCATGGTGGGAATGGGGAAAGAGATTTGTTGGGCCGGGGTTTAATTACAACAAATTGTAATTAATTAGTGCAGAAGGTTGAGATTAAATATAAGCATTGGGTATTTAAAACAGGATCCTGGGTTATGTGGAGGGGGTTTTTTAACTGTACCAAGGGTTAGTGGGTTAAAAAGGGTTTGTCGGGAAAATATGAAGCGGGGAAAATTAATTAGATAATGCGGGGGGGTGGGGTGGGGTAAAAACTTGGGATAAGGGGGTTTTATGGGTTTTTGAAGGGAAATAGAGAAATTAATAAGGGGGGAAGTTAATATTTTCAATGGGGAATGGGTTTCACACTAGGGAAAAGGCGTTGTGGGTAGGGAAATGATTTTTGAAGGGTAATTACTAGGGAAATATGTAAAACCAAGGAGTAAGGGTCAAAATTAGGGGAAAAGGGGATTTATTGATAAAGGGATAACGGGGAAATTAGCAAATAAGCACCTGGGAGCATAGTGAAATGAGGGGAAATTAGTTAAGCTAGCTTGTGAACATCTTTTCTTTCTCATACAATGCTCCTGCACATGAAACATAGGATTAAGCATGATAAATGTGTTTTTTACTCAACAACCTTGTACATTTGCAACCTTTCTTCTACCTACCCTTTATTTATCCTACCATTTTTTCTTCACTTTATTGGGTGCATTTGAGCTTTCTGATCCTTTATTTCCTTTTCTTTTGACAAGCTAACTATCTAATTCTAACCTTATAACTTCCAATGGCTCAGATTAAACGAATGAGGTCATTTTCATTCTCTACCTAACTACTAATTTGCCAAGTTTAAATAGTTTGGATGGATCTTTATTCTTTATCTATCAACATGAAATTTAAAACATTAATGAATCAAGATTAAGCTATTTGACCATCATGGATTGTGGCATTTCTAACAAGCTGCACACAACCTTATTTTAATAGTAAAGTAAAAAATAGTGGCATTTAAATTTGCACACTTCCATGATCTGTTTTATTTCCTTTTTGGGGTTCATATTTTTCACTTTTATGATCTTTTTATCTTTCTTTTTGTCCTTTGATTATTCTTTTAGGACATAGCTTCTTTACATTTTTGAAGTTTTTAATATGGAAAACATTTTGTAGAAAGCAAAGGTATGTACAATATTACAAGACTAACCATAGCCAATTCAAAATTATGAATCCTATTATTATTGGACCCTAACAACTTGTACCTTAAAAGGAGCAGCACCTCCAAAATGGTTTCTGGATGACAATGCGTTGCTTGTGGGTAGCCGCCAAAGGATATGGGAAAAGTTATCCATCATCTCATTCATATGTCGCCCGAGGGCTTCCTCGAGCAATATTTTGAAAGGATATCCTACTACCTCATTTTTCTTTTCTTCCACCGTGGGTGGTCGTCAGGGTTTGCAGGGCTAGTCTTGTACAGGTTCAACCAATTTGATCCCTAACTCCTTATACCTTGACCTTGTTGGGGTTGTGCAAATAAAAATAGAGAAAGAGCAGACCGCTTTAAAGCCACTAATCCAGACTTATAAAGGAATAAAACAAAATACAGATACAAGTATAAACAGAGAGTTGTAGCATAAATGAAACTTCATTTCATTAATACCAAAAAACTGAAATATGATTACATACATAATTTAAACAAACTAGCTCGGGCGATGGTATCTTATCTATGAGAAGAGATGTGGTGGCTACATGTCTCTGAATTGTGTTACAATGAGGCTCAAGGGTCTTTATATTATTGGACAACAAGGAAAAACCCTAAACTATTGAAGATGCAACAAGAAATCATAATTTAATTTGTCTTTGAATTCAATTAGGAATTAAATTGCAATTCCATATCTCATGACAACTTGTAATAGTTAACAAAGTTAATTTGACTTAGTTAGCTCAGTTAATTCGAGTTGAGGGTCTAACTAGAGTCATGTATAGTGTCTCCTACAATTAAGAGTACTAGTTAAGTTTAATTTGAGTTGTAATTATTTAATTCAGTCTAACTGAGTTAAATTATGTTAAAATAGTTTCAATTCATGGAGAAATTTGTCAGAGATCAGAAATAGTAGGGTGTAACTAGTAGCAGTGGGGTGTAACCAGCATCAGTGGGGTGTAGCTTACTGTAGTGGGTGTGACATACTATAGTGGAGTGTGACTTACAGTAGTGGGGTGTAACCATCACTAATCAGTAAACTGAATATTCACTCATTATTAACTCATGCATTTAAGATCAAAGAAAGACCGAGTTGAGATTAGAGTTCAGGTATAGTGTACTATCAGTTGTATAATCATTCAAATTGTATAGGTGGTGCATGAAATTAGAGGAAGGCCTATGAGGATTGCGCAATTCATAATTGTGGGATTGTGCAATTCATAATTGTGGGATTTCCCAATTAAATATGTGCTAATTCCCAAGGGAACAAAGCAAGGAAATAGGAGCTTGGTAGGCAGAAAAATTGGCTAAGTATTGGCTTGAGCTTGTCTAGGAAGTAGTGAGATAGATAGAGATAGTTCATAGGTTGCTCGGGCTAGAGAAAAGCTTTGTAATCTTCTTGTATTCTCTAATTAAATAAATATACAGATAACAACGGTTTTTATCTCTGGATTTCCCAAGAAAATCATTATGTTATGTATGATTGAATTCTTTCTCGTATATGCTTCGTTATTTCATCGAACGTTTATTATTTCCACTGATGAGTAGAGTAGATTCAAGTCAATTATCTTAGCATATCACAATATGTAGTTTGAATCTACAAGGAATTTCTACATGGCATCGGAGCTGAAATCACAATAGAAGAGAAGAATATGAGTTTGTCTTCTTCAAGAGAAATCGAATTTGTAGTATCATACTTGAGAACCAGCAGGATGTTGTTCTACAAATTGAGACTCAAATATGGTGTTGAGGGTAGTGTTATCACTCATAATTTCCTTTGAAGTTATTAGAATAAGGCATAATCCGAAGTAACCACAAACCAAGCTTTTAAGTATAGGTTCTAGCCAACCTATGACTCAAAGAGAGCTCTCTCCTTATGATTTAACTTTGTTTTTATGGGATCTTAGGCTAGTTATTAAAATTCTGTGAGGTTTTGGTTTTGAAATTGAGGTTGGGTGGTGGAATTATTGGAATAGATGGATAGAGCAGGGTCTTCAAGCCATTTGGATATGGAGTCAACTAAAGGATGGCAGAACTGGACCAGATCATTAAAGGGAATGTCTACAGGGCAAACTAGCAAAGAAAAAGGAAAATATTTAGGCCAAGTGAGTGAAGAGGTTCTAACCAGGGTGAAAGGGCACTTAAGAATCTTTAGACCAGGATCAGAATGAGGAACATAGGATAATCCTGAATAAAGGGCAATGAAGAATCCTTTGATATAGATAATAGGAGGCTACCTAAACTAAGGTGCAATGAATAATTCCTTAACTTAGATTTGTGAAGAAAACATTTATAATGTATAACAATCAAGATAGAGTGCATTCAAGCAATTTCTCAAATATCATTCCATGTTATAACATTTAGAATTAAGAGATACATAAAAGATTTATGGGAAAACATAAGAAAACACAACATTAAACAAGAGATGATACTTATTTGTTATTTGCTTTACACAGGAATCTTGTAAAATATCTGATCTTTATTTCTTGGTCCAGCAAGCCAATCAAGTCATTGATACAATAGAATTTTGAGTTGAGAGAAAAAGTTTATAAAAATGTCTTTGAATCCACCCTTCATACTTCGAAATGCGAAGTATTTATACAAAAAATAATTACAAAATATCTCATAGCAATCTAAGATTTAATCTAGGGAATAAAAATATCTTCAAGCATGAAGATAGAGACAGATGTAGAACTGCATCATGTTGTCCCTTTTATTGTGGTGTTGCTTATTGTTTTAGTTGAGTTGTGAGCCTTTTGAGCTGGCTGATGGTTGTGGTATTTCTACACTGGAATCTTCTTGACTTTGATCTTTTGCTGATACTCTTTGACTCTGTTACTTTGTGACCCTGCTGATCTGTTTTCACCTATTTCATCTGGCTGCCTTTAGATTTACTGTGGTAAATTTTTGATGTAAAAATATTCATAGTAAATCTATCATCTCCTCCCACCATTCCGCCTCTGGTAATTTTACTTGTAATATTAATCTGTAAATTTCATCTACCTTTGTGTACTTTGCAAAATTGGTCTTGGTGAGAAACAAATGTTTCACCTCATGTTCTAAGAAAAACAGGTTCTCTAATGTATCATACAATACTTTTCCTATTGGCAAGGCTTTAATCGCTGATGTACTTGTCTGTTCCTTTGCCAATCTTCTTAACCTGTCACCATAGTCTAGCTAGGTCATAAGTTTGTTGTTGATGACCATAGGACTGGGAAGGCCTCTTTCCCTCAAAATTTGAAACTTAGTCATGAACTTGCCAATGGCTACCTACATGGTGTGGCACTTCTCTTCTAGGTTGAGCATGAGGTTTCTTTTGGATGGAACCTTTTTAACCTCCAGGATGGCTTTAGTCCTATCCTCTATGTCAAGCTCATGGAGCTCATACCTGTTCTTACTATTCAAAAAGTGGATGAGTCTATTAGCATCCTCTTGTTTGTCTCCTAGTTCTCCCTTTACTTTTGCTATAGCTTCAGTAGCTATTTTCACTAATTATGTCTGTGTTGGGTTGTGTTATATTCTTTCCACGACTAGCCCATGTAGTTAACCGGGGGTTAGAAGGCGGACGGAGCCCCCTGTTTGTTGTGCCGATTGTGTAGCAGGGGGTCACAAGGGGTTTGAGGGATGCAGGTAACCCCACTCTATGGGGTCCGAGGTAGCACCACAAACAATTTTGGTTTTGGACCCTAGGTTAGGTTGGGCGGATCCACCTATGGTTTTGTACATGATTTTCACACATGGTTTTGGACGCAATGGTTTTCAGTCCATGGTTTTGGATACGATGGTTTTTGGTCCATGGTATTGGATACTTTGGCATTTATAAATATGTATTGTAACATTGAATGAAATATAATGAAAAATCATGCTGGTAGTCCCAGTTTTTGGATCCAACGGAAAATATCTGTGTATATGTGTTTTATGTGTTATGCTCTCGCATTGTTTATTTTCTGTGTTTTAGAATTCGTATGCAGGTAATTTCTGTACAGGGTTAAAATCTACATTTGGTATCAGAGTTGTTTTGGCTTCAAGGGGATGCCTTTGTTTCTGAGGGGTTTCGCTTGGGCCTGATCAATTATGGTGGTGAAAGAAGATGGTGAGCAATGGAAAGATAGAGATCAAGAAATTTAATGATCAGAGTTTTGAGTTGTGGAAACTCAAGATGGAGGATCTGTTGGTGGATAAATATCAATGGATCGCGGTAGATCTAGGTACTAAACCAACGGGAATGTCCGATGAAGAATGGAAGAATTTGGATCGGTAGGAAAAGAGCATAATATGATTGTGTGTCTCAGATTCAGTATTGTTGAACGTATTAGGGGAAGCTACGACGAAGGCTTTGTGGGACAAGTTCGGGACTTTGTACCAATCTAACTCTCTGGTGAATAAATTGTTTCTGCAAAAAAAGCTGTATAACGTGAGGATGAAAGATGGAGACTCAGTGACAGAGAATCTAAATGCATTTAATACTGTGGTAAGTCAGTTATTATCTTTTGATATTAAAATTTCAAATGAAGATAAGTGCATCATTTTGTTGTGTCCTCTACCCAATTCGTGGGATAGTCTAGTTATTGCAATAGGTACCAATGCAACTGCCTTGCAGTTTGATGAAATAGTCTCATCCTTGCTGACAGAGAAGATGGGATAGAAAAATATGGAGAGCCAGAATGGTGATGCCTTGTCTATACAAGGACGGTCCTAGATTAGAAACAAAAATAAGTCATCAAGTGGGAGATATAAATCTATAGGAAAACCTATAAAGGTGGTGTGTAGGAGATGTAGAAAGGAAGGGCACTGCAAAAGGGACTCTAAATATAAAGCTCCTAATAAAGGAATGGGATCTAATGATGCTCCTTCTGTAGAGGCGAAAACCACCTCAGATGAAGGTGGGGATGTGTACTTTGCTTCTTCAAGAACACATGTAGATCATGAGGCATGGTTGATTGACTCAGGTGCATCCTTTCACTTCACTCTCGATAGAGAGTGGTTCTACGAGTATGAGAAATACAATGGTGGTGATGTCTTTTTAGGGGATGATAGGAAGGCTAGAATCATTGGCCGCAGAAAACTAAAGTTGAAGTTGCAAGGTGGAAGGGTTAGAACACTTCCGAGTGTTCTGCATATTCCTGCATTGGCTAGAAATTTGATTTATGTAAGCAAGTTGGATGATGCAAGTGTAAGAACAGTGTTCGAGAAGGATAATTGCAAGATGGTTTGGGGAGCACTGGTATTAATGCGGGGAGTTCGGATTGGTACTATATACAAGCTGCAAGGTAGCACTATTATTGATGGGTGCAACAGCTCTATGGTTCCTAAAAGTGGAGCAAAAAATTTAGTGGTCTCTAGAGAGAAGACCATGTTGTGGCATCAAAGGCTTAAACAGATTAGAGAGAAGGGCCTTCAAATAATTCATGGTAAAGGTATGGTAGAAGGTATGGGTAATAGCTCTTTGGATTTTGATTTCTGTGAAAATTGTATATATAGGAAGCAGAATCGGGTGAGTTTCCCCTCTGGTGGTAAGAGGGCGAAACAAATATTAGAACTTGTGCACAGTGATGCGTTTGGACCTGTGATGGTTCCATCACTGGGTAAGTCTGTGTACTATGTGTCATTTATAGATGACTTTTCAATTAATACATGGATATATTTCCATAAAAAGAAATCTAAAGTCTTTGATAGGTTTAAAGAATTTAAGGCTGTAGTGGAAAACTAGACAGAGAAGAAGATAAAGGTGTTGAGGATAGATAACAGTGGAGAATTTTGTAGTAAGGAATTTGAAGAATTTTGTAAGAAGTGTGGTATAGCACGGTAGAAGACTACTCCATATACACCTCAGCAAAATGGAGTTGCAGAAAGAATGAACAAGACATTGATTGAAAGGGCAAGAAGAATGCTCAGTGGTGCTGGGTTAGGACAAGAATTTTGGGCAAAGGCGGTGGAGACTACATGTTACCCGGTCAACAGGTCACCTCCATTAGCGTTGGAGGATAGGACTCCACAAGAGGTATGGACTGGTAATAAACCCTCTCTTTCACATCTGAGAGTATTTGGATGTGATGCATATGTATATGTTCCAAAGGAGAAAAGAACCAAGTTGGATAGTAAATCTGAAAAGTGCATCTTTATTGGGTATAAGGATGGTTCAAAGGGTTATAAGCTTTGGAACCCAGTAACAAGGAAGGTTGTGTACAGTCGAGATGTGGTGTTCAGAGAGGTGAAAGATGTTATTAAACATGAAGTCCAACCAAAGGAACCTGTGAAGATAGAGTTAGAACTAAAGGAGGAAGAATAAGACTCTGTAGCAGAGGAGGAATCAGAAGATGAAGAGCCACAAACTCCGGCTGTGAGAAGATCAGTTCGAGAAAGAAGGCAGCCAAAAAGGTATAGTCCATCTGCTTTCTATTCAAATTTTTCTTTGCCTATTACTGATGATGATCCCATAACTGTGAAGGAAACAGTGGATTCAGACGATGGAAAACTCTGGAAAGAGGCCATGGTTGATGAAATGGCATCTTTGCACAAAAATGAGGCTTGGGATCTGGTGGAGTTGCTGGCTGGAAGGAAACGCATTCGCAGCAAATGGGTGTTCAAGAAGAAGACAAATGTAGAAGGGAAGGTGGAGAAATACAAAGCTCGGTTGGTAGCAAAAGGTTATTCCCAGGTGCCAGGAATTGATTTTGGTGATATTGTTTCTCCCGTAGTTCGAGAAAGAAGGCAGCCAGACAGGTATAGTCCATTTTCTTTCTGTTCAAATTTTGCTTTGTCTATTACTGATGATGATCCCAGAACTATGAAGGAAGCAGTGGATTCAGAGGATGGAAAACTCTGGAAAGAGGCCATGGTTGATGAAATGGCATCTTTGCACAAAAATGAGGCTTGGGATCTGGTGGAGTTTCTAACTGGAAGGAAACCCATTGGCAGCAAATGGGTGTTCAAGAAGAAGACAAATTCAGAAGGGAAGGTGGAGAAATACAAAGCTCGGTTGGTAGCAAAAGGTTATTCCCAGGTGCCGGGAATTGATTTTGGTGATATTTTTTCTCCTGTGCCAAGGTAACTTCTATTAGATTACTTTTATCTGTTGCTGCTGCTTTCGATTTTGAGGTAGAACAGATGGATGTGAAGACAACATTTCTTCATGGGGATTTGGAAGAGGAAATCTACATGAAGCAACCTGAAGGCTTTGCGGTGAAGGGTAAGAAAGAACTAGTATGCAAGTTAAAGAAGTCTTTGTATGGGTTAAAACAGTCACCAAGGATGTGGTATCAGAAATTTGATACATTTATACGGGGACTTGGCTTCACCAGAAGCAAAGCAGATCATTGTGTGTATTGTAAATTAATTGGTGACTGTGTTATTTATCTGGTCTTGTATGTGGATGATATGTTGTTGGTTGGAAATGACAAAGAAATTATCCAAGATTTGAAGACCCAATTGTCCTCCAAATTTGACATGAAATATCTCGGTGCTGCAAACTATATTTTGGGCATGGAAATTAAAAAAGATCGAGCAATGAGGAAGCTCTGGTTAAACCAGAGGAAGTATGTCGAGAAAATACTGCAGAAGTTTAATATGCAGGATAGTAAACCGGTGAAGGTTCCTATTCATGTAGGCGTGAGGTTATCTGCTGAACAGTGTCCCAAGACACAAGAAGAGGAAGAGGACATGTCCCGTGTTCCATATGCAAGTGCAGTCGGTATGCAATGGTCTGTACTAGACCAGACATTGCACATGCAGTGGGAGTATTGAGCAGATTTATGTCAAAACCAGGGAAGGAGCACTGGACAACAGTGAAGCGGGTTTTCAAGTATTTGCGTGGCACTAGTGATTA
>APFE030496242.1:13971-25794 GCA_000404065.3 Pinus taeda
AGATATAATATTTATTAATAAAAGGTATAAGAAAAGTAATGTTTTATTAAAAAAAGTAGTTTTAAAATGAAAAATTAATAAATAAATTTTTGTTATATTTTATTATTTATGGGTCATGTATAAAAGTGGGTTAAAGTTAGTTTTTTTTTAAGTAATTTTTTTAATGTTTTAGATTTTGAGGGTTTGGTTTTGCAAGGTGGTCAACATTTGAAATTTGTGGTAGTTGAGAGGAGAAACCATTAAAAATATCAACCTTGTTAAGGGTTGGTATGATCTAGATCAGGGGTAGTACTTAAGTGCTTTTGATGGTTTATATACCCATGGGTTACAATTTCTTAGACCACAAACTAATCACTTAAGTAATAGACATTCTAGGAACCCCACACACACATATAATAATATATAGCAACCACACACACATATAATATTGTGTGTGTGTGTTAACATGTCCATTACTTAAGGGATTAGAGTATGGTCTAAGAAATTGCAACCCATGGTTCTTTAAACAGTAAAAATCGCTAAGGTATTGCACCTGATCTCGACCATACCAACCCTTAAAATGGTTGGTTTTTTATGGTTTATGGTTTGAACAAGAGGGGTTTTGAATCTTGAATCTCATAGTCTACATAATACTTCATAACATGACAACTCCTAATTGAATTGCTCACACAAGCATGTTTTCTTAAGATATAAGAGTTTATATTTCATTTCATTTCATTTATTTATTTTTTATTTTTTATTTTAAATGGGTGAAAAAATAAGATAGACAACATATTTTTAAAATGAAATTTGGTGTAGCTATGTAATTTTTACTATATTTGCTTAGAGATAAATAATCTCTTGAATGAGAATTAGAATCATGATTGAGAATTTTCTTATGTTTACATGGAGTTAAAAAAGTCTTGAACGTGAATTAAATTTCTTATACTACAATTTTTGTCTAATCATGATTCAAATTTCCAGGAAAAAAAATTGTTAACTAAAAAGTAAGGCTCTTTATCTAAATTATTGATAAGAATCATCTAAGCCCTCAAAATTAAAATCTTCTCAACTATTTTGAGCCTACAAAGGGATCAAATTTCTAAGGTGCATGCTTTTCGTTTAGATCCATCTTAACTCTAGATTTAGTGAGCATAGAGGGGGATTTAGTTTCATGATGATAATGTTCGAGTTTGTTCTATTTGCATAGTTTGGGAAATCTTACAAAGACTCAGGATTTCACACGAGTGAGAGAGACAATTTACTTGATGTTGTTTATAAACATGTATATGCATCTCTTAGATGGGAAGGAGTAAGTGGAGGGATATGGAGATGAGTATGAGATTGTTTTGTGTGAGAAATCCATCACAACTTACTAGATTTCGCATTCTACAATGTTTCCATGTGCTTGAGTTTGTGCTAAAAGGAAATCTAACATATGTTAGGTTTTCTTTTACATTGCAATGTTGTTAATCTAACACACATTAGACTTATTTAGTCCTAAAATGTTATTATGTTCTTGTGTTTTGCTAGAAGGAAATATAGCATGTGTTAGATTTCTTTCAAATTTAGATGTGCTTGTGTTTGTGTTGGAAGAAAATTTAACACAAGCTAGATTTCAAATACTCTACAATGTTGTTGTTGGCAGTGTACTTGTATTTGTGGTAGACATAAATCTGGCACTTGCTAGATTTCTCAATCTACAATGTTTCTATGTGCTCAAGTTTGCGCTAAAAGGAAATCTAACACATGTTAGATTTTATTTTACATTGCAACATTGTTAATTTAGCACACATTAGACTTATTTAGTCCTACAATGTTGTTATGTTCTTGTGTTTGTGCTCAAAGGTAATATAACATGTGTTAGATTTATTTCAAATTAAAATGTGCTTGTTTGTGTTGGAAGAAAATTTAACACAATCTATAATTCTTATACTCTACAATGTTGTTGTTGGCAACGTGCTAGTATTTGTGGTAGACATAAATCTAACACTTGCTAGATTTCTCATTCTACAATGTTTCTATGTGTTTGAGTTTGCGCTAAAATGAAATCTAACGCATGTTAGATTTTCTTTTACATTGCAATGTTGTTAATCTAGCACACATTAGACTTATTTAGTCCTACAGTGTTGTTACGTACTTGTGTTTGTGATAGAAGGAAATATAGCACGTTTTAGATTTCTTTCAAATTTAAATGTACCTATGTTTGTGTTGGAAGAAAATTTAACACAATCTAGATTTCTTATACTCTACAATGTTGTTTTTGGCAACGTGCTTGTATTTGTGGTAGACATAAATCTAGCACTTGCTAGATTTCTCACTCTACAATGTTTCTATGTGCTTGAGTTTGCGCTAAAAGGAAATCTAACACATGTTAGATTTTATTTTGCATTGCAATATTGTTAATCTAGCACACATTAGACTTATTTAGTCCTACAATTTTGTTATGTATTTATGTTTGGGCTAGAAGGAAATATAGCATGTGTTAGATTTATTTCAAATTTAAATGAGCTTGTGTTTGTGTTGGAAGAAAATTTAACACAAGCTAGATTTCTTATACTCTACAATGTTGTTGTTGGCAACGTGCTTGTATATGTTGTAGACATAAATCTAGCACTTGCTAGATTTCTCAATCTACAAGCTTTCTATGTGCTTGAGTTTGCGCCAAAATGAAATCTAACACATGTTAGATTTTCTTTTACATTACATTGTTGTTAATCTAGCATAAATTGGACCTATTTAGTCCTAAAATGTTCTTATGTTCTTGTGTTTGTGCTAGAAGGAAATATGACATGTGTTAGATTTCTTTCAAATTTAAATGTGCTTGTGTTTGTGTTGGAAGAAAATTTAACACAAGCCAAATTTCTTATACTCTACAATGTTGTTGTTGGAAACATGCTTGTATTTGTGGTAGACATAAATCTAGCACTTGCTATATTTCTCAATCTACAATGTTTCTATGTGCTTGAGTTTGTGCTAAAAGGAAATGTAACACATGTTATATTTTCTTTTACATTGCAATGTTTATTTTTTTTTTTCTTAAGCAAGAGTCATACCTTCATTTCCATTAAATCAATCAATAATTACAATATTTACACAATTCCACCAAACTGAGTGGTGAAAGGAAAAAAGAAAAATCCTATAACATCTAGGCCCTCTGACCTCAAAAAGTGTCTACTAAACCTTTTTGAGAACCGACAAAAATAAGCGACGAGGGTCACCGGGGACGGGAGCCCACCCCACTAAGACCCGTGCCAACTAACCCTTAACCAGCCTTTCAATCGCTGCCATCCGATATCCTTTCTAAACCCGATGCTTGAGATGCAAATCGCTCCAAAAAGAAGCAAGGAGTTTAACCCCCCGACCCCACCAAACCACTCGGACAATCTTGATCATTGATCGGGCTTGCTAAGATCAGACAGCTACGCTGAAAATCACTCACCTGAAATAACCAAAGTTTAATGTGAAATGAGGGTGGTTTTCAGACCTTGCCCTCATCCACGTGTCCATTGATGTATGGTATCGCTACCGAGAGTTCAAAATTGTCTTCATCTTGAAAGTGGTGCGATCGCACCCAAACCACTCGAGAAGTGGTTTAGTCTCCCAACCCTGTAAAGAATGGAAAATTGCCGCCAGAACAAAGCCAACAGTTAATATTCTCAAGCATTCACCATTCTGCGAACAACCCATCGCCCGCCTCTGGAGATTTTCAGTGTTTGTGAAAACCATAGTTGCAAAGACCGTCCCAGCCGAGTCAACCTTCGTAGACCTATCTGACCAAAAGGAGAATCCTGCAGCAGTCAGCTCATTGCATATTGGCTTCCTTGGTTTTGTGCTCATACACATTTTTATCCTCTTTTGACTGGTTTTTGCAAAGCTCTTTTAGGTCGCTTTGTGGCATTGCAAGCCAGCCCATCAAAAATCTGCTATCCCTGTAGATAACACCTTGATTGGCTAGAATGTCTGCTAATTTGTTGGCTTTTCTACATACATGAAGGAATGTGAGTGTGCGAAGTCCTTGAAGATGAACTTGTATTTTCTAGAGCACCCTTATTAACCTCCAATGTTTTGTGACTTTTTCCGGACCCGTTCCATGACTGATTTTCTTGGCTGCGTTGATAACTAACTCTGAATCAGCTTCTATTATCACATTTTGGCAGTTGTCCTATTTCAGAAAATCTAAGCATTGCTCCTATGCCATTAATTCCACCATATTGTGGGTGGTGTTTCCTAAATGACAATGGAAGAGGGAAATGATGCTTCTATTTTCATCCCATAGAACTCCACCAAAGCCAGCCATTCCTGGGTTATCTTTTGAAGCTCCATCAATGTTATACTTCAAAAAACGTTTTGGAGGGGGTTTCCAGAATTCTTTGACCATTTCCCTCATGCTTATTTTCCTGTCCATACCTTGTGGAATGAACCCTTCCATGTCTAACTGCCTAAGTATTCTCAATTTTGTTTCTAAGGGAGGATTTTTGGGGAGATCCCTAATAGTTGTGCTGACTATCTCTTTTAATTGTTTCAAGATCTGTTCCAAAAGTCGGAGAGAGGAATTCTTCTCTTCTGAAAATTATTTTGTTTCTTTCTTTCCACACATTCCATATTATGAAACTTGGCAGGAGAGCCCAGGCAGAGTTAAGAACTTCATTATCTAAAACATTATTCCTCCAATTGTTTAGGGTGTTATTGATACTATCTTTGTCTCTTTTGGACTGATTAAAGATGTAATATCCTTCCCCTTAATAATAAATAATAAAATAAATCATAAAGTTAAATAATAAATGATATTTAAAAATATACAGAAATAAATAAAAATAATAAAAATAATAATAATACTTAAACTCTAAATAAGAATAAATAGAAATAAAACAAAGAAAGCAATAAAAAAATCAGTAAAGCTATCAAAAAGAAGAAAATAAAACAAGAAGCTAAAAATCAAAAGAAAAGTAAAGAAATAAAACAAGAAAGCTAAAAAATCAAAGTCGCATGTAGGACACATGGAGTGTGTGCATGTGGTTCCCCATCCAATGTTTTGTTTCTATTTAATAGATGGTGAGGAAGATGAGAGGCATTCCTTGCATTCCATCATTCCGAGATTCTATCTTTCATTCTCTTGGGAGAATGGTGTTCTAAGACTTAGGAGTCACTGGCAGTAGTACGTTGATTGAGGGCTCGGGGGGTGGCCAGTTGTAGCAAATTCTTGCGCAATTGAGCCTACGGTTGGGTGGAGAGTCGTCCCCAAAACCTTGTTGTCATCTGGCAAACGTGTTCACAGGTAACAAAGGTATGTACTATTTGTTGATTCTAATTTTCATTAGGAAATTAATTTTATATTTACTTTGGATTGTTACATATGGTATCAGAGCAGGGCTCAACCCTTAGGGCCTATGGGCATCTATTTTTTTAACTTGACTTGTTTTCTTTAAAGATTACAGGATGCTTATTGATGACGCTATCATCCATGCCATTCCTTCAAATGTATGACAACACGGATTCTAGGGTTCTAACTTTTAACTTTTAATATATTTTGCTGATCAGGATTTATTCTTATGACTGGTTGTGGATATTTACATTAGTATTAATATTTCGAGTGAATATTGTAATTGGCATTCTTGAGTGGAGTTAGATGACAACCCTTTGGAAATTTTTATTTTTGTTCTTTCTTATCAAAACCCACATTTATTCAATCAGACGCGGGGTTCGGCTTGGTCAGAGTTTACAATTCTAACACTTATTATTATGTGTGCGGGCAGTCTAATTCTGTGGTAACTCTATGTTAATTTCTAGACTCACGATTTATTTGTAGTTAAGCTTTTACTGATTCGTATTTGAGTTTTTTTTTTGGGGTCAGCTCAAAATCTTTAAAATATTGTTTCGCCATAGGATTCTCGGTGGTACTTTAACCCTTCACATTTTCCTGTGTGTTCTTCCTCTTAACGTTATTGCGTTAGTAACAGGTCGATGTTAGCCACAAGTCATTGAAGTCATTATAATAGAACTTGAAGACACTACACCTATTTTTGAGCTGTTAGATGGGCACATGCCGGCAAAACCGTGGCAATAGATGACCACAGGTATCAGGATCGACATTACACCCAATTTCTCTATCCCTAACTCTCCAAATGCTAGATGAATTGTTGTTTTCCTGTTGATTCTCTGTATGATTTCTGTGTGTAGAAATGTAATATTTAACACCCAAATCAGATAAAAGTTGTTTTCTTCTATAAGCCCATCCGAATGCGGTCCAATTTTGATGGTATTGCCATGAATAAATTTCAATCATGGTTTACTTCTAACACTTAATATGTAGATAAATTCAAACTTAATCAGAAAACAGAGTGCCTAGCCAATAACCTATCGTTGTATATGTCTTTTTCTTGCCGTAGCATCTTCCATTTAACCAAATATGTGAGATCTATCGTAAGACTTTATACCAGCTGTTACAAGGGAAAACTTAGTAGGATCAGGCTTCACACCTGACCATACCATATCCCGAAGCAATTTCAATGTCTCGTCACACTACCCACTATGCATAGTCACACCAATTATGCCACGGCAAGTGTTTGAAAAAAAATAAATAAATAATGTCTGGAAGAGATATGGCAAAATCGTACAGATTTAGAATAGTTTGATTTGCATCAGAATTAATTTATTTTTGTTATTCAAGCCTCTGATTATTGATTCAATCCATCTATGGAAGCGATGCAATCTTTTGTCAGGATAACAAGAAGATCGTATATTGGAACATCTGGATGTCTTTGCTTGCTTCATGCGATACAAGAAATCTTCTGTGTCCAAAACATATGAAGCCTTAGATGTGTCACATGATATTTTATGCTCAAGACCATTCACTATTTCGACGTTGCCTTTCCTTTGTGTAATTATCTGTTGCGAGAAATTCATTATGCAAATAAATTGAAAAGGGTGGTTTCCAGTGCATTAGGAATGACTTCAAGCTTCTCGAGCCCTTCCGTTAGTTGAATTGTCAAGTGACAAGGATTAGATGAAAATTCAAACCTATAAATATTTTCACCATGGAGTAGTGTGGAAGCATTTGCATGGTATATTGAATCAATAAACCTTGAAGGTGATCTTGCTCTCATACAATTTTAACCGAAACAACTTGTTTGCCATATCGTCTGATGCAATTATTTGGAGCTGCTTTACGAGTTTGAAAACCAATTTATACACCACTAATGCCCTCTTTCAGATAAATGATCCATTCGTGTTTCCCTATTCCGTTCACACAATTATATATATATGGTGCACAGATAGACTAGTGATAGGCAGATAGACCAGTCATTAACAAAAGAAGTCTCAGTGTTGATCAAATAAACTTACTATGGACCGATGCATATTTAGATCTGCAATGTACAAGGTGTTCAGCTCTCTGAAAAATAATACAATAACATAGTGTGCATACAAAAGGATATCATTGGGCTCTATGTATAGATCCCTGGGAAAACCTTCAAGGCACAGAGCTTCTCAATCACTTCAGCTTCAAAGACAATTATATGGTGCATATAAACCCATGAGCCATTAGGAACTTTTCTTAAGGAATATGGTGCGCGCTAAAGAAGGAACATGCAGAACATACAAAGAACCTTCAACAAGCATAGAATTTGGTTGATCAATGTTTTATTGACCAAGATAAACAATAGAAAATAAGCATCTAATCTCTGCGTGAATTGACAAGCTCTGCAAGACACATTGCTAGCGATCATACCAGCCTTATCAAAACCCAGTTATCACGCTATTCAAACATGCACAACCTGCCATGCGGACTTACAGAACTCCTATGTATCAAATTTCTCACCCATGCAAACTTAAAATAATCTCTGAAATCAGATCACACTCCATTCTGGATCTTTGCATAAAACTACGAAGATTCCTGGTGTCCAGAGACAAGACACAAGTCTTTCATGTACACAACAACTCACCCATATGCTGATCTGTCCCAGAACAAGAGATACATCATAATAAAACTCAGATCAATCACCCTTTGAGGACGCCTTTAACCTGTGCTAGCACAATGCAAACAATAAAGAAGGATCGTTGTTGTCACATACATCAATTAAAGAACTTCATCCTAGATCCATATCCCAAATGCGTTGTTTAAGAGATATTTATAATGTTTGAGGCGATATTTACCATTGGCCATTACTGTACAATGTTAGCACATTATGTCAATTGACTATGGCTATGATAAAATGCCCCAACATTGTCTTCAAAAAAATATACAAAGTGAACCGGTGTATTGGAGAAACCATTATCTTATGTTCCCTAAATTTTGAAGCTGGATAGGCGAAGTACTACCTTATGTAGATATGGAAATCCATCTAATATTTGCAGTTTGTTTTGTTCTTGCATCCAATCCACGTCACACCAATCCATCAAGGTCAACCACAAACCTCCGTTTTAACCAATCCTTCAGTCTTGTGTAGCCGAACGATGAAGAACTGTGGCTTGTGACTGTGAGGTCTTAGGATCGAATCGCGTTTGTCCACCATTCACAACCCGACCAAAATTTTAACAACCGCTCCAACGTTAGCCCACGTGCAGACATGGATTCCTCATGTGAAGGATACAACGCCTTCTAATTTGTATGCAAAATTCATGAGTGCATTATATAGTTTGCTTGATGGATCAGCTGATAATGCGAAGTTTGAGGATGTATGTCGAGAAGTAATTGGAACACAATCATTTATGTTATTTACTTTGGATAAATTGAAGTTGAAATTTGTCACCAATTAAAGTATTCAAATATGTTCCAATTCACAATTAATAAACTCTGATATCTTATTACCTTTAGACGATCATTGTTCACTAGCATCTATTCATTATTTTACTGTTCAGTCTGATCTAAAACACATAGAAGACATTCCTTGAATGTTGATCATACTATTCCCTAATTGGGTTGGATTGTTGTTCTCATTGTCCTTTAAGTGATAGCAGTTGCTTGGCATTTCTCTGGCCTATTATTGCAAGAACACGACTCTCTCAATATGATCTTCTCATAAATTTAATTTTGCATTGCAATTACCATTCAGATTACATGTATCTGCTCATTTACTACTCATATCATTTGTATATTAAACATCATCAAGCTACCATTGAAGTCCCCTTCATTATTGAGTAAACCGGGATGGTATATTTTAGTCTGCGAGGCGAATCGTACAAATTTTGATTTCAGTTCAGATGTTGAGTATAATGTTGCAGGGGGTTTCGCAGTTCAAGGTTAAATTCATATATTGAATAAAGTTGTTTATGGAGAAGTGGAAAGGAGAAACTAAATTTTTTAAAAATGATGATAACTAATGATAGTTCATGTGATTATGGCCAACTTGGATTACAGGTTTAAGGTAGTAGAGAATAAGTATCACAACAGGGGTAAGAAATCAGTAAGAAGAAACAACCTATTTTAGAACACAATGGAAGAGTTTGGTATAATCATAACTTGGTACCCTAAAGGTATCACTATAAGATCTATCCAAGGAGGATACACATAAAGAAGAAAATATTGACAATCAACTAATGAAGTTGAAAAATCAAGGTAATAATGAAGGTTATTTTAAGGAACCTATATGGTATGTTAAATAGGATGACTGGAGAAGATAAGTTGTGTGCATTACAACATCTATAACAATGGGAGAGCCACATTGTAAAATTTTCCATAGGTGACTAGCTATATGAATGAATTATGGATAACAAGATGTATGATCAGGAGATTTTATTATAATAGAAAAGATAAGTGGATTACACTTGGTAGCTATCTTAATGAATTGGGAAATATTAACAACATTTCCAAGGCATATCAGTGCTATAGGAGAGGAGAAGAAACCACAATGATTGGAGGCGAGAAATTCAAGTCAATTTAATAAAATAGAATGAAGTGAAGAAACTTCCATTTTGAAGCATGAAATAGTAGGAAATCAAGACAGAGAGAAAAATAAAAATATATCTATGAATATTGGGTAGAAGGAAATGAAGGGATGTTCTATCAAGAAGAAAGTTCTTTTAAAGGTATTGATGAGTAGAGCGAGAAACATGATTGGTAATGGTCATAATGATGATCTACATATTTAAAATAGATATATATATGTATTTATATAATATATTTATATATATATATGTATAATTATTTATATATATGGAGGTGTGAAGTTGCATGATGAGATGGTAGTAGTGTTTCCAACTATTTCAAAATCTAAAATAATGATATTATTTAATAAGAAAGAGTCTTTTGCCCAACATGAGGAAACTCAATTTATGATAAAGCAATCAAGTGGTATTAAGGTACGAACTTTACGAACTCGACACGATAAGAAAATATTTCTGTGGATGAAGTGCTAATTTTTAAATAAGTCAACATGAATCAACAAATCCTCGTGCAAGTAAATTAAGCATGATATAAAATTAAATCATGACGAAAAAAGTTTATATGGGATTGCATATAGCGGTATTGGAATCAGTAATCCAAAGGGTAAATGGATGTACAATCAAGGGATTTTAATTTTGAGATAGATGATGGAAGAATATATGACGAGAGATTAAGATTCAAGATGATGAGGCTCATGTGAAATTCAATGATATACTTAGATGATTATACTGTTGGTGTAAATGATCAACTACCTAGTAGAAAGAAATCGAAATGATTATTGAAAAATAATTGACAACTTGATGAAAATATATTGACGATGTTTCATGGTAGGAAGATAATGATTTACATATGGTTCTTATAGTGATAATGTATCCATATGATAATAGTGATATGCATAGGTATTATGACGTTATGTCAAGGTATATTGACACATTCATTTACTAAGTGATGATAGGTATTTAATGTTCAATACTCATGATGGATAGGATATACATAACGTGGCATAGGAATTACGATGCTATAATATGAGGACTATTGACATGTGGTTCATTTATGAGAAGTCATGATATGTCTTAAATATAATTATGTTGATGGTATAACTGAAGCATGTGATAGTTCTGTACAAATCTATGACATGCATGAGCATGCAGTTCCTTATTATTCATAATGTTGTGATTGACAAAGATGAACGTTCTCATGATGACATGCAAGAGTTGGCATGTGGATTATTTCCTATGATGCTATGAGGATATGGTTAATGCATTGGATGCATGTTGAGATGTGATGATTCACAAGACTCCACAAATGGGCCGAGAGGGCCAGTTTATTTGATGATCTCATGCGAGCCCATACGCACCAGGGAGAATAAGTAACACCATATGGGCTGGGGACAAAGCTCAATCAACACTACTTATGCCAGTGGTTCCTTTGTCTTGTGTATAGCTCTTGATGGATAGCTCTTGAAGAGCTATGGTACCATCTTGAGGAGGCCAAGTGCCTGATGTTCGGGGCTAGGTGCCTATTATTGGATTGGGATGCCGAAGTCTAGAAGGGATGTAAAGGACTTCGATGCCTGGTTCTGTGCGCCTTAGTAGTTGTGGAGGGAGTGGGCCAGCCTTGCAAGATGCCCGGGGTCATTGAGTACCAGACTGGATGCCTGCCTTGGGGCAAATGAGGTTTGAGTCAGGCACGAGCCTTGGGTCCAGCCTTGGACTAGGATACAGACCGAGTCAAGCTTAGCCTGGTGCCGAAAGTGGGAAAAAGGACAGAGATTCCTTGAGATTTCTCGGGGTGTTGGGGACTTTTGATGCCTGCTGGTTATACTAGTTCAGCAGAGGGTGTTGGCAACATGAAGTAAATAATAAATAATACATAATTCAACATAACTTCGGGACAAAGTTCCTTAAAGTGGGAGAGTATGTAATATCCCTCCCCTTAATAATAAATAATAAAAATAATAA
>APFE030496242.1:26161-38077 GCA_000404065.3 Pinus taeda
AAAGAAAACGATAAAAAAATCAGTAAAGCTATCAAAAAGAAGAAAATAAAACAAGAAAGCTAAAAATCAAAAGAAAAGTAAAGAAATAAAACAAGAAAGCTAAAAAAATCAAAGTCGCATGTAGACACATGGAGTGTGTGCATGTGGTTCCCATCCAATATTTGTTCTATTTAATAGATGGTGAGGAAGATGAGAGGCATTCCTGCATTCCATCATTCTGAGATTCTATCTTTCGTTCTCTTGGGAAAATGGTGTTCTAAGACTTAGGAGTCACTGGTAGTAGTACGTTGATTGAGGGCTCAGGGGGTGGCCAGTTGTAGCAAATGCTTGCGCAATTGAGCCTACGGTTGGGTGGAGAGTCGTCCCCAAAACCTTGTTGTCATCTAGCAAACGTGTTCACAGGTAACATAGGTATGTACTATTTGTTGATTCTGATTTTCATTAGGAAATTAATTTTATATTTACTTTGGATTGTTACTAAAGATGGTGGCAAAAAAATCCCATAACCTAGAGGTGAAAATGCAGCTATTGAGAAGATGTTCCATTGTTTCCTCTTGAGCTTCACAGAGTTGGCATCTGGAGGGCCCCAGCATACCCCTCTTTCTAATATTGTCCCAGGTTAGGATTTTTCTATGGTGAACCAGCCACATAAAGAGTTTGATCTTCATCCAGCCCTTGCTTCTCCATAGTTTCTGCCAAATTCTGACTGGATCTTGGGATTCTGGCCCTAAGAGAATACCTTTAGCTTCCTTAATATTAAAGTTTCCCTCTTTGTTGTTACCCCATCTTAGTTGATCTTTCCCTTCATTGACAAGAATCATCCTCTGATCCCACATGCTCTTTAGTGTCTCGACTCTACTGTTGATGATTCTGTCCCCTCTGTCATCTATTGTTTTCCACATTCTCCATTTTCTTGTATTGTGATCATGGTCCTAGAAGTCCTTTACCTTTACTAGACCTCGGTTGTCTGTCTCATGCTTGAGGCTCAAAAAATCCTCTCTCAAGAGTGTTGGTTCTTATTGCCATTTATCCTCCCAGAATAGTGCCTAATCTCCATTTCTAATTTCCCAGAAACTATTTTTTTGAACCACCTCTCTGTTCTCCCAAGCCTTTTTCCATATGGCAGAGCCCTTTATATTTCCAGACATTCTTATTAGCTCAGAATAATGCCAGGAGCTGGCATATTTTTCCTTTTAGATGCTTTCCCATTAAACCTTAGGTTCTTTAACCCACCACCACCAAATCTTGGCCCCGAGAACTTTACTGAGAATCTCTAGATCATCTAGTCCTAGTCCTCCTTGGTTCTTAGGTTTACAAATCTTTTCCCATGAAACTAAAGCCCATTTTTTCCTGGTTTCCTCCTTGCCCCAAAGAAAATCTCTTTTTATATTTCTAAATTGCTGTAACACTCCTTTTGGAACTAGGAGAGCAGATAACATAAAGGCTGGGATAGCTTGGAGCACAACCTTTGTTAGGACTAGTCTACTAGCTAGATTTAAAGACCCGATCGTCCATTTTCTGACCTTATCTTGCATCTTGTTGATTAACTATTCCCAAATTCTCTTATGCAAAGGTTTTGCCATTAGAGGAACTCCCAAATACCGGGAGGGGAGGGATTTTCTTTGAAAGCCAAGAATTCTAGAGACATTTCTCTGAGTGGCAATGTGGGCGTTAAAGAAGAAATTTTTTGATTTGGAAAGATTGACCTCCATACCTATTGCCATAGCAAAGTCATTCAGAATTTGTTTGTAAGCAAGCGCTTCCTTGACTGTGGGAATTCCCTGTAACATGGTATCATCAACAAACTGTTGATGGGTCAGAACTTGACCATTCTCTGACAGTTGGAGTCCTTTAAGTTTGCCTGTTACTTTAGCATGCTTAATGGACCGCCTTAGCCCTTCCATCATGAGGATGAAAAGAAAAGGAGAGAGTGGGTCACCCTCTCTAAGACCTCTAGAAGGAAGAAAAATTTCAAAGGGAGAGCCATTAACTAAAATTCAAAAGTTGGAAGAAGTCACCAAGGCCATGACCCATCTAATCCAATTATGATCAAAACCATACGCAGTGAGCACTTTCTTGATATATGTCCAGTTCACTTTATCATAAGATTTGGCTATGTCCAATTGCATTATCATACCCGCTTTCCTTCTACTAGTTAATGAGTGAACCACTTCTTGAGCTTGAATGATGTTGTCTAGTATTTGTCCGCCTTCTACATACCCTGATTGTTCACTTGAAATAAGCAAAGGCAGCAAAGGTTTGAGTCTGTTGGCCACCACCTTGGAAATTATTTTGTAAACTACATTGCATAAGGCTATGGCCCTATACCTCTTTGGCGTTTGAGCATTTTCCTGTTTTGGAATAAGGGCAATGAAGGAGGTATTGAGAGTTTTCAAAATAGATCTGTTTAGCTTGGAATCTTCTACTACCCTTATAATATCCTTTTTGACAATGTTCCAACAAGCTTTGAAGAAATCCACATTAAATCCATCCGGACATGCAGCTTTGTCATTTTACATTTCCTTGAGTACCTCACTGACCTCCTTTTCAGTTATAGGTTTGTTTATATTACAATTGTCCTCTTTAGATACTATCTTAGGGATGTGTTTAGTGAAGTCCTTGATGAAAGGTTCCCTTACTAAGATGTTTACCTGGGAAATACCTCTGAAGTTTCTAACTAACACTGCTTCTATCTCTTCCTGGGATTGATGAATCTGCCCATCCTCGTCCTTGATTGAAGAGATCCTGTTGTGAGTCCTGTTAGCTATGGTGGATCTATGGAAAAATTTAGTGTTGTGCTCCCCTTCCTTTAGCCATTGAACTCTTGATTTTTGTCTCCAAAAAATTTACTCTTGTTTACATAATTGTTCCCATTCTTGATGATGTTTCTCTACCTGATCATTTTTGTTCTTATCAAATCCTTCCTTGATCAAAGCTTGGTTGAGCTCCAGGATTTTATTGTCAACAGATTTCTTGTCAGCAAAAATATTTCCAAATTCATTCTTGTTCCAATCTTTTAGCTTCATCTTGATGTGCTTTAATCTTTTGTGTAGTAGGAACATTGAAGATCCCTGAATCTATAGATCTTCCACCCACCATTTCTCAATGTTCCTTCTGAAATCTGGCTGTGGAAGCCAAATATTTTCAAATCTGAAAGGTCGGTTTCTTGGGGTGCCTATGCCCTTGATCTCCTTTTGAACCGACCAGTGATCTGAGCCTCGAAAAGGTAGAATTTGTGTAATTATTTCCTTGTCTAAAAGCATGAGATCCTCTGAGATCATAAATCTATCTAGCTTGGAGGCTACCTCGGAATCCCCTCCTCTTTTATTATTCCATGTGCAGAAGCCATTGTTCATCTCAATGTCCACAAGCTTCATGTTTTATAAAAAGTTTTGGAAGGCCGAGGAATCTTTGTTTAGAGCTCTTGTGCCCCCTTTTTTCTCCAAGAGATATCTGATCATATTTAAGTCTCCTCCAATGACCCAAGGTAACCCTTCATGCCTAGCCCAGAGATCCACCAAGGAGTCTATAAACCTGATTTTGTCATCTAACCTTTGAGGGCCATAAACATTTGTAACTAGAAAAGTGTCCCTGTCTCCTATAGGCTGTATGACCACTGATAAATAATTCCTTGATGCCTCCGCATCGATTTTTCCAATCTTCAGGGGATTCCAGAGAGTGAGGATACCCCTAGCTATGTTTTCATCTTTAACTTCTAAAAACTCAAATCTACTGAGCCATTTACTATGGATTTGTCTTAAGTTTTGAATAGAGCATTTCATTCCTTGGACAAAAATTATATCCAGAGTTGTTTGCTTCATTCTGTTATTCAATATTCTCTGTTTTCTCTTGCTGCCTAGACCTTTAATATTCCAAGTTGTGAACTTCATAATTAAAGATTGGTAAAGGAGTAACTGGTTAGATCTTTCATCTTAGCTAAGTCTACCATGAGTTTTCCATATTCCATCAAAATCTCATTCTGATTTTTCCTCCCTCTTTTTTTTCCTGGATATCTCGGTGCTAGCCCCGGAGTTATTTTTACTGCTTTCACCCCTTCATTCCTCTGTTTTTCAGTGTTGTTTACTTCCTCCAAACCCTTGGCCTGAGTTTTCCATAGGAATAACTGTTTTATTCTAATGATCTCTTCTTGTGGTAGTGATTCTACCCCACTCATAGTTCCCTGATGCAAGAACCCTTCTAGATCTAGGTTTTCTCTGTCAAGAATCTCTTGTAGCTCATTGTCTTCCATTTCCATCTCACTCTGGTTCATCTCTTGATCCATTTCCAGTTCTGAAACACTCGTCATTTTTCCTTTATGTTTTTCAATTTCCTATGTTTGTTCATTATCTTCTTCCTTTTCCCTCCTATCATATCCTTCCTTCATTACTTGATCTTCTCCTACTATTTCTTCTTCCTCTTCAAGAACTTGGAACTAATTCTAACTGGCATGTTGTCCTCCCGCTTGGTGTTGTTTTGGCCCTTTTTTTCCATTTTTTCCTTTGTCAACTACTTTTTGAAAATTGTCTGTGTCTTTCATTGTGTTAGTATTTCTTTTGTTTTCTGCTTTGCTGAGAGGGTAGTCTCTTAGAAGGTGCCTATGTTCATGGCATCTACGAAATATAAATGGAATATGCTCGTAGTCTACTATCTGTACCCATTCCTCATCAAAAACCTCCAAGATGACTTCATCCAAAAGATCTCCAGATAGATCCATCTCTACATAGATCCTAGCAAAGGAGGTGTATTTTCCCCTCCTAGTGGCTTCAGAAACTTTGACAAACCTTCCGAATTTATTGTCTATGGCAGCTAGCGATTCTATTTACCAATAATCAAGAGGTAGAGAATAAAGTCTTGCCCACACCAGCACTGAAGTAAAAGTTTCCCTTTCCAAAATGAAATTCATCTTCCATGGCCTCATATAGAGCCTTGCTGCTGCATAGAAGTATGGCCCGCCTTCAAACACTATGTCTTTATCCTCAATGTTGGTGAACACCACCGTGAAGAAACCCTTGGACCCTAGATGAAGATCAATGCTTCCTTTAGGTTTCCAATGGTATCTGATCCAAGTTTGTAATTCTTTCAGTGGGCCATAGTCCCATGAATTTGCATATGATAGCATAAGTCTGCATGTGCTCCCTATGCGCCTGCAGCTCAGGATTATTTAAAACTACTCTTGGAGTGATTTCAGCCTTGGGTTTACATGGTCCCTTCTAATTTTTGTATTTTGTTCCTTGTTATTTGTCATTTTCCTCCTTGTCTTTTGTGCTATCATTCTCTGTCGAAATGGATTCCTCTGCTTCCTCTTCCCTATTTTTCCTTCCTTCCTCAGCATTACCCTTGCCTTTATCCGGAGGTCTCTTGCTTTTGTTGACCACCACTGCCTTGTAGGAGGGAGTGGAGCCCCCTCCTCTATGCCCATCAATGGGGAAAACTTCCTCGGCAAACTAAAACCCTAGCTGCTTCCGCTTTGCCTCCACTGCGCTCCTCCTTGACTAAGATACCTTTCCATATTGAAATGTTTTTAATCTAGCACACATTAGACTTATTTAGTCCTACAATGTTGTTATGTTCTTGGGTTTGTGCTCAAAGGAAATATAACATGTGTTAGATTTCTTTCAAATTTAAATTTGCTTGTGTTTGTGTTGAATAAAATTTAACATAAGCCACATTTCTTATTTGTTGTTGGCAATGTGCTTGTATTTGTGGTAAACATAAATTTAGCACTTGCTAGATTTCTCACTCTACAATGTTTCTATGTGCTTGAATTTGCGCTAAAAGTAAATCTAACACATGTTAGATTTTCGTTTACATTGAAATGTTGTTACTCTAGCACACATTAGACTTATTTAGTCCTACAATGTTGTTATGTTCTTGTGTTTGTGCTAGAAGGAAATATAGCATGTGTTATATTTCTTTTCAATTTAAATGTGCTTGTGTTTGTGTTGGAATAAAATTTTACACAAGATATATTTCTTATACTCTACAATGTTGGTGTTGGCAATGTGTTTGTATTTGTGGTAGAAATAAATCTAGCACTTGCTAGATTTCTCAATGTACAATGTTTCTATGTGCTTGAGTTTGCGCTAAAAGGAAATCTAACACATGTTAGATTTTTGTTACCATTACAATGTTGTTAATCTAGCACACATTAGACTTATTTAGTCCTAAAATGTTATTATGTTCTTGTGTTTGTGCTAGAAGGAAATATAGCATGTGTTAGATTTCTTTCAAATTTAAATGTGCTTCTGTTTGTGTTGGAAGAAAATTTAACACAAGCTAGATTTCTTATACTCTATAATGTTGTTGTTGGCAACATGCTTGTATTTGTGGTAGACATAAATCTAGCACTCGCTATATTTCTCACTCTTCAATGTTTCTATGTGCTCATGTTTGCGCTAAAAGGAAATCTAACACATGTTAGATTTTATTTTACATTGCAATGTTGTTAATCTAGCACACATTAGACTTATTTAGTCCTAAAATGTTGTTATGTTCTTGTGTTTGTGTGAGAAGGAAATATAACATGTGTTAGATTTCTTTCAAATTCAAATGTGCTTGTCTTTGTGTTGGAAGAGAATTTCACGCAGTCTAGAATTCTTATACTCTACAATGTTGTTGTTGGCAATGTCGTTATATTTGTGGTAGACATAAATCTAGTGCTTGATAGATTTCTCACTCTACAATGTTTCTATGTGCTTGATTTTGTACTAAAAGGAAATCTATCACATGTTATATTTTCTTTTACATTGCAATGTTGTTAATCTAGCACACATTAGACTTATTTAGTCCTACAATGTTGTTATTTTGTTGTGTTTGTGCTAGAAGGAAATATAACATGTGTTAGACTTCTTTCAAATTTAAATGGGCTTGTGTTTTTATTGGAAGAAAATTTAACACAAGCTAGATTTCTTATACTCTACAATGTTGTTGTTGGCAATGTGCTTGTATTTGTGGTAGACATAAATCTAGCACTTACTAGATTTCTCACTCTACAATGTTTCTATGTGCTTGAGTTTGCGCTAAAAGGAAATCTAACACATGTTAGATTTTATTGACATTGCAATGTTGTTAATCTAGCACACATTAGACTTATTTATGCCTACAATGTTGTTATGTTCTTGTGTTTATGCTCAAAGGAAATATAACATGTGTTAGATTTCTTTCAAATAAAAATGTGCTTGTGTTTGTGTTGGAAGAAAATTTAACACAACTTAGAATTCTTATACTCTACAATGTTGTTGTTGGAAATGTGCTTGTATTTATGGTAGACATAAATCTGGCACTTGCAAGATTTCTCACTCTAATGTTTCTAGGAGCTTGAGTTTGTGCTAAGAGGAAATCTAACACATGTTCTGGACTTGATTAGCTATTATTGTGAGTTGTACACTTGTTATTGTTCTTGTCATTTTGTTACACATATAATGATGTGAGTAGTTATGGTATTTATAAATTCATATTTTCTTTAATAATTCAAAATTGATAATAATTTTTTACTTTATTTTCAGAAACCATGGACTATGAAGCTAGTGAGAATTCAGGAAGCATACAAGGAAAAACGAAGTTCAAGAAACACGACACCAAATTCTTTAAATGGTATGAAATTTTAAAATTATTTTATACTTTGTTACAATTGTTAGACATTATGTTAATAACTGGTTGTTGATTAATAAAAACCAAGGAAATAGCCTTAGGAGTGGTGTTTTAATGAAGACAACCCATACTAACATGGATACTTTTTTTTTCAAGCAATTTTAGCTAGGTGATAACTTTTGGTGCCATATAGTAAACTTGCATAACATATGTACTTATTTATTACTGTCCGTGTAAATGGAAATCATGTATTATAAGGTTGTTTAATAATCTTTGGTATTTCCTATCTTCCATATTTTTTTTGTAGAAACTGTGGAAACTGGTGTGCGTGAAATTTGAATTAAAATAGTGAAGAGAAAAAGAAAAAAAGTGATATAAAAATGATGCCTCCTTCAATTCGTATGGTGATTTTATATTTTTTGTACTTTTTTAGAAAAGGTTGGATTAGGTGGTTTCTTTTCCTAGCAATTTTACCCAGTTGATAACTTTTTGTGTCATATAGTAAGCTTGCATTAAAATATGTACTCATTTATTATTGTGCATGTAAATGGAAATCATGTATTATAAGGTTGTTTAATAATATTTGGTATTTCATGTATTCCATATTTTTTTTCTAGAAACTGTGGAATCTAGTGTGCGTGAATTCGAAGTAAAGTAGTGAAGAAGAAACAAAAAATAAGTGATATACAAATGATGCCCCCTTCAAATGGTATGGTGGTTTTATATTTTAGGTACACTCTCTTAGAAATGGTTAGATTAGGTGATTTTTCAATATTTAAAAGAACATTATGTGACAATACTTGAAATTATATTTTCATTTTGATTCATTCAAATATTTTTTTGTTGTTATTTGCAGAATTGGTTGGCCCTAAAGCAAATGAAATGTTACAACTATCACTTAAGAAAAAGAAAATTTATTCAACTCAAATGGCAGTATCAATAACACCTTCTACTTCTAGTTTTGAAATGATTAAAATATACAATACATCTAATAAATATGAGTTTGTGCAAGATTGGTACATCCAAATAAGCTCCCCTGAATATGTTTCCTGACATGTATATATTTATATCAATAGATGGAAAAGAACCAGAGATATTAAGAATAATAATTAATTGCTATGCTTGCAATGAAAATGACATTGACTTTCAAGTGGAAATGATTAAGGAAAATGAGGTAAAATTAATTTCATGTCAAGTGGAGTATACAAATTTTAGACCAAATTTGTTTGAAGCTTCAAGTACTGATTCAACAAATACGATAAAGAATTCAATGTTAAAGTTGGATAACTATGAGAGCTTATCTAAATCTAGACTAAATAGTTGTGCAGATCTTTTAAAACACATCGCCACCATTCTGAGATATCGCTATGTAAGAAGTAAAAAAACATCATCTATACTTCTTCATTTACAACAAAAAGGTAAATTTCTTGATAAAATACCTGATGATAAACTTGATTCTCAATTACTTGCTTTGAGAAGAGTATATTTATCTGATTTGGAGGAGAACATAACAGAAAGTGATTTCAAGCCTACTATAGAATTTCAAAAAACTAGGAAAGTTGAATATGAGACAACAAACCTTGCAAATCAATGTGATGAGATTCATGAAGCCTTCAAGCATTGCTATCTATTTTCAAACTCCTTTAGTAGAAAACTGGTTGTTGAAAGATGTATAGAAGCCCCCAAAGTGTTCAAATTAAGATCACGAGATGATTTAAATGTTCAAGTATTAGTAAAATCATTCCTAGAAAAAATTCAAACCTCATTACCCAATGCTCTTTTGATTCCATTTGACATCAATGAGTCTGATCCATTGATAAACTCTATCAAAATTATAAATGAGATAGATCTAAATTCCAAGAATATCAATTTTTGGATATTTGATGGTCAACACACCATTCAAGCAATGAAAGAGATTTTAACAAATCCTGAATATAATGTATCTATAGAAGCAAAAAAAGAAATATAAAAAACATAATGCTTGATTCTTGCATCCATCAGTTGAACCCGTTGAGGTGATCCACATTTGTTGTCAATTAAATTATTCAAATAAGGTATTCTTCAAAACACCATTTATTTATTGTGTGCACTCGGCAAGGCATTTCTTCATTGCCAATGACAAATTAAAGAAAAGGAGGATTCGATGTTCTAAGATAGCTAAAGACAAGGTATGTAATTTTAATTATTTTTACATTTAACATTTTATTATTTTATCTATTTTTATTGTAGATAGATGACTAAAGTTGATAATATAAGTCATATTTTCTCATATTTATAATGAATTCTCATTAGTTTATAACACCTTATTTAGTTTCATTTTTACATTGATTTTTTTATTAGTTTATCAGGTTGATGATGAAATGTTGTGCTCATTCTTCGACTGTCCAATTACAAATTTTTCTAATAAAAAAATTCTCTTATATCTTGAGGAACCTATTTGGGATAAATGGCACACTATTTTTAACTGTTACCAACTAGGCACATTAAAGTGTTCTCCAAGCCAACTCGATTTTTAGAACTACAAGAGAAATAGTCTACACAGTTTGACAGCAACTACTCTTTGACCCCTTCAGGGATTAACCATGGAGGAAATTACTTCAGCAGCAGATAAGCTATTGGATGGAACCATTTGGTTTTCTATTCCACTTAATCATCCATCAAATGCCATAACATTAAAATATTATTGTTCTAAATTGAAAACCAACAGAACAATATTCGATGCAATGGTTACATATTGTCAAAGTCATGATCAGAGCTTGAATGAGATGAATCTTACCACATTCAACATTCTTGAGCATTATGAAATTAATGATATCACATTTACTAATTTTTGCAACATGATAGAGGGGTCTACTTATGTCAAAGGAACATGTAATACAAAGATAGAGTCCCTTTTTCAACAAGCATGTGGAGTCCTTGACAGAATAATAAATGGATCAACAAGTGTTCAACAGGTTGACAACAATTTTGAATTTGGTTGTCATTTTGGGGGCCCTGATCTTTTGTCAACACTTTTGCACTCTTTTCCATGTGAGTTGTAACCAGTTTTACATACTGACCTTTTTGTTTTGGATACACTGGATTTGAAAAAAGAACAATTCCTCAAGGGATATTATATTGAATTTTTTCGATTTCTTATCGAAAAAATGAGTTGAATGACTTCACTACAGTTCTCTTAGTAGAACTTTGGTTTTGTAATGATGTACACCAGTCTTTGGAAAATTCCATAAAGAACTCCAAGTTCAACTATAAAATGACTAGTGGCATTTATGAATATAAGTCCCAAAACAATTATAGTTATGATATAGTTCTTACTATACATTTCTATACTTCAGAATTAAAAATTTTGGAGGCTATCAAATACTCTCACACATTTTAAGACACATTCGATGAAAATGAGAGAGATTATGATTTATGGATGGATTTATTGGAAAAACACCAACAATGTAGTGATGCAGAAGTGGTTTTTTCTCTTTATGCGGGGACAAATTTAATCAAGGCCTGTTGTACATATGGAAGAATAATTTCATGTGTTGTGCAAACAAAGACACAAAGGACAATCATGTTAAATAATTACAAATCTTTTCAACTATCAAATATAGAATCCATTAACTTCTTGGAAAATTCAGGTACTACAATTCATCCTTTTTCTTATAATACTTTGGATAATATTTTGTTCATATTTCTTAAATTGTCAAAGTGTTTACTAAAATAATTAATGATGGAGATTCTAAAATAGAGAATGATGAAAGTGGGAAGCAAAAAAATAATCAACATAGTGCTCATGATGTTGAAAAAAGTATAGAGATGGAAATAGGAGGAGAAGGAGGAGAGGAAGAAGTTATCATACCAAGTACATAATTTTTTTGGTTTTTGCTCTTGATAATTTTTCAATTTATTTAATTTTGATATTCATAACATTTTTGGATGAATATTACAGGGAATTATGAGATGAATAGAATTAATCAAGACAATGACCATGGAACGATGGAGATATAAATGGGTATTAATCAACATAACTCTATCATTTTTATTTATTTTATTATTATTTTTATTATCATGATTCATATCATTTCATATGTTGATTGTAGTTGGAAATAAAGAGAATGAATATAATGACCAGGGGACTGTCCCACAAAACTACAATCAAGACCAAAATATTATTATGGATGATTATAGATGATTATTTTTTTGTATAGTTGTTTAATGAATTTTGTTCATTGTCACAATTTATAACATTTTTTCTATGTTTATTGTAGCGACAAGCAAGGAGAACCAAGACATTGATCAAATGAAAGTTAAAGAAAACTTTAATCAAGAACAAAA
>APFE030496242.1:43410-68739 GCA_000404065.3 Pinus taeda
TTATTTGGTTATATGTATTCATATAAGTTTATAAATGTAATTTATTTTTGAAATAAAGCTATTAATGCAAGTAAAGATATATCTTATACAAAACTATTTAGGAATAATTGATAATCAACTTTAAGTGGTTTATTCAGGCTACATGAAAAATAAAGTGTCATAGATGAATGCCTTTTAATACACATTTAATCTTCAAAATCAATATCTTAATGATAATTTAAAAGTATTTACATTAAGTATTTAATAATTAAAGAACACAGGGACTTATATAAATTTCAACTAAAATACATGATTTATGTTTCACATTTATTTCTTCCCCATTAAAAATGCTCATCATTTTCTCTTCTTAGCGAAAGTAAATTATGGCCAATCATGGTTTTCCATACAATCGGTTGACACTAAATTTACATCGAGACTATTACTGGTTTTGGCAATGTTTACACAGAGACATCAATATCCACACTACCATCAACTATGCTAATATTTGGAAACCCTTGCCTCCACTATAAGTTACAAGAAGTCACCACTAAAGTTTCTTGTTTACTTCAATTTGTGACACCGTCCATCATAATGGAATGACTTGAATACCCATTTAAGAACTCTCATTTGATGTACTTGGATTTGAGTGGAGATAGATCAATGGTGCCTAACTTTCTTCAAATACCTAGATCAACAATGCATAACTTTTATAGTGGATGCTTGCATGCTATGAAGATGAATGATTACCCCCTCATTAGTACTTCATAAAGGCACAAAGGGACTGTAGGAAATTGAGCACAAGAACATTTTGCTAAGGTTTTAGTAGACTAGTTCCAATGCAATGCAAGGGACACCTATCCTTGTCATTTACAATAAGATCCTCACATCACCATCATTCAATCAACAAATCCCCCATAGGTTGGGGAAAGGGGGTTAGAGTTGCCAGACATAAAATTTAAACGTTGAGAAATATAGCATGTTATCCATAACTATAATATCTTTATTGGATGTTTGACATAATAATATGATTTAGCTTAAATTAATTTCCTCTAAAAGTTTGATTTCACACTCTTATTGTGTATTGATACTATTATACATAACAACCCCATGTTTGACCTATTCATGATCTCTAATTGGTTTTAAATTACTTGCAAATTATTTTAATGTGGAATCAAGTTAATATGGCAATTTACAAAAAAATGAATGTTGTTGAAGGCCTTGTAATAAAATACTTCCAAATTTAATGAAATATGTGTTTTGTTCATTATAACGTGTTTAGGATCCCACGCTAACTCCCCTAATTAGTGGAATAGACTATCACTTAACTTCTTAGGGTAATATTTATTGAATAATTATCATGAGGTAGTAGAGTGTCAAATCAATAATTGTAGTTTGTATCATTGAAGAAGGTCTGCTAGTTAGTGGTTGAGACCTCACTAAGAGAATTCCACTAAGTGGTTAAGGTTTTGGTCAATTATAGATTATATATATTACTAGAAGCTATGTAAGCAATTTCCATGTGAATATTATTGTATTTTGAGCTCTATTTATGTTTGTGTTTGCCCCCTCTAGGACACAATTGAACATTTCACTCAATTCTAAATATTAATAAAGGTTTTCCTACTATTTTTATCTCCCAATTTTAGTTGTGTTTAGTTCTTGCACTTATATTTTTGTCTATTTTTCTCTAATTATTATATTTCAACAAACAAGGAATACCACAAGTGGTATCATAGCACTTTGTTTTGATAGCATGCACTCTTATTTTAGAGAAAAAAAGGGAGCAAGGATGTGTTTTGATGTCTCTAAATATCATGATGTTGTTTTTAATAGGTAAACTATTGGTTGGGGAAGAATACACATAGAAAATAAAAATGACATGACTTGGTTGGACACCTTTCTAACATCTATTAGTACCCCTTTGCGTAGTATGATATCGGAAAACACTTGTATATGAAGTTTTCTTCCACATATCCTTAGGAAAATTGGAGGCCCCGTAGGAACACTTGAAACCAACCGAACATAATCATATCATCCATCTTGTTAGCATCAATTGTTTGGACACCCTTTTAACCTTTGTTGGTGTGCTTTTAAGTAGTATCCAAACAAACATCACTTGTAGATATAGTTGTCTTTTGCATGTCCTTAAGAATAGTGGAAGACCATGAAGAACACTTGAAACTAGCATAACATATTCCTATCAACCATCTTGTTATAATACATCAAGAAAAACATCTAAGGATACCAACATTTCATACCAAGGAATCGAGTAAACAATGAAGGGTACTATTTGTCCTCGTTAGTTAGTGCCATGGAAGATTTGACCAAATATTACTATCAAAAACTCTTTGGTATATCAAAGAGCTAGAAATTGATGCTTATTTTCCCCTAAGACCCTACAAACCCTATATTCTCCTTGAAAACATTAGCCTCTATAACAAAAGAACAAATTTCCTACATAATTTACAATGTCACGAATTTGAGAATTCCACCAATTTAGTGACACTCCAAACAAATATTTAGAAAACTAAATGCCTATCTCAAAAGACTCCATGTGTGGCATTAATCACCATGATGTCACTCTCTAGTAAATATTTTTTGGTGGACTCAACAATATAATTTATTTTGATCCCTCTCCACAGATTTCTCTCAAGGCATTGATTATGTTGGGCTGTATCTTACACAATCTTTCTAATGGCCATGTGGTCCCATGACACACACCTACAACATGTCATTCATAGATGACACAAATTAAATGGTTCAGTCCCTCTCATAGTACATTAACACTCTCACCTAGTCACTTAGCACACCATAGACCAACATGGCTTCCCTCATTGTGCAAGTTGACCTTTATTTTGACAAGATTAGGAATTTGAGGGTAAGCATGAAGAGGGTGTCATTTTCTCAAGATGAGTCTCTCATAAGGATAAGCACTTTAATGAGAAATAAAATCACAATATTGACCATTCACTTCTTACCATTCCCACACCATAAAACAAACCCTAAAAATGTTATTGTTAAAATATCTTGTGTGGCTTCCTAATGGAATTCAAGTAGAATCTCAAAATTACTTATGTCAATAATGTTGTGGTCATTTTTTTATTCTCTTAAAGGAAATATTTATATATATGCACCCCATCAAACATAAATCATCGAGTCAAAATCAATGGAAATGAATGAATAAGAGGGTGTGTCGGGGAGTGTCACCGACGGTTAGGCATATCAAGGAGGGAGTGATAAGGCATGCTAGGAAGTGTCAAGGCATGTGTTGGGGGAGGGATCCCCCAAGGACAGTTTTGGGGCTAAAATCCCATGTCTAAGTCAAATTTTTGTAATATTATTGTAAAGACTCCGCATTTTGTGGTCACAAAGCACGAAGGTGTTATGTGTCACAAAGGGTAATCTACCCTTAGTTTTGTAAATTAAAGTTGGCCATAAGAGATCTACCCATGGTCAATGGACCATGGGATTGTATAAAAAGAGCTAAGCTCTAAGTAGTTTGGGAGACACAACATGTAAGAGAGTCATAGATTTATAGAAATAAGTCTATGTCTTGGGTTGTAGCATAGGTAGAGGCTCTACAGCTGAGTGCATAGAGGCCTAGTGTAGAAGTCCACAACTGAGTGCGCAGGCCCCTACAGCTTTGTGCGTAGGGTGAACAGAGTCTCTAGCACTTGGAAGATATTAATAAAAGGAGTTATTCTACAATTTCCGTGTATTTTTTTTGCTGATGGGTTTGGATATTTTGTGTATGAATTTCCTTTATTATGCTTCTATGATGCAGGAATGAATATAGTTACATTGAATAATTAAACATAATTACAAATATCTGATTGCACAGTGACAACTTTAAGTATTCGGAAAAATAAGCAAATCACTTAGGGTAATTGAGGAATCTGCATGGTGCACTACCATAACAGCACAAAAGTACCTAAACCTCAGGTTAGGGTTGCGCAAAGGTCGATCATATAAGTTTATGAGGGTATTGAAAGCCGAAATAAAGGGTTTGTCTTACAAGCCATAGAGCGAGACCACCTGCGCGAAGGCAGGGATAGAAGAGATCAAACAACATCACAACCATATTAGGGTGCAGAAACTTGGTTCCAGCATCCCCCCATACTACTTCAGGTATAGACTTCGGTTCGCACCCTGCAGGTTGATGGTGAAATGGCCAGTAGCGTAGGGATTTGTTTGGCTAATTAACGTTGAACCTGGGTCAGGCCCCCTCAAGCCAACAACATGCTAGGGAATGCTAGGGCATGTCAAGAAGAGTCAGGGTGTGCTAACATGTTCTAGATAGTGCCAAGGCATGCCAATACATTCCATGTGCTAAGGCATAATAAGATGTGCCAGGTGTTATGGTGTGAAAACGTGTGTCAAGGAGTGTCAAGGCAATAAAAGGGAACACCAAGTTAAAATGAAAAGAAATTAACACATAAGAGGGTTAATAAGTCAGGACCTTACCTTTTCAAGAGGGGCATGCTTGGAATACAAACACTAGTGCCAATACATGCCAAGGGCCAAATGTTGATGTGTCTTAAGAGCCAAATCATCCTCTATTACTTCTCTCCTAATTGTGAATAATTGATCCGAAGTAAATTTTATCTTAAACCATGGAAAGGCATTCCAACACATACCATGAATTGTCAGGTTCCACCAAGTGCCAAGAGCCAATATGTTCCAGGGAGTTATAGGGCATGCTATGTAGTGGATAGGGCATGTCAGGGAGTGAGAAGGTGTGTCAAAGACTGTTAGTACATGCTAGGGAGTGTAAGGGATACACAAGGGAGCGCTAGGTCAAAATGCATAGAAATGAATGAATAAGAGTGTGTTCTAGGGAGTGTCAATAAATTCCAGGTGTTTCAAGGATCAAGTGTCCTATAGGAAGCTCAAAATAAGAATGATAAGAGGCTAGTATGTGGTTGAAACAAGGAGCTAGACAAAGCAATTTCAAGAAAAGGGAGACTTTGGGTTTGGCACAACATTTTTTTGTCAACGACTTGGTTGGGTTTTCAAGTCGTAAAAAATGTAAGGCTATCTGTATGGGCATGATAGCTAGGGAGTGTCAATGTGTGGCAGGAAGTTTTAGGGAGTTCCATGGAAACAAAAGGGAGAATTGGTTCAAAATACATGTAAATGAATAGATAAGAATGTGTGATAATGAGTGTCAATGAGTTTTAGGTATGTTAAGGAGGGAGTGACAAGGTTATATGTTAGGCAGTGCCAGGGCATGTCAGGGAGTGGTAGGGTGTGCTAGGGAGTGTCGAAGCATTCCAAGGAATGTAGGAAGTGTAAACATGTGCCACATAGTGCCAAGGGATACTTAAACGTGCAAGGTGTTATGGCATGTCAAGATGTAAACTATGTTGTTCAGTTGTTTTATGGACATTGTTGGACCTAGCCCTTGACTTGATAACGTGTAACTTGTTAAGTGGGATAAGGTGAAAATGGACATGAGTAGCCTAAGATGAGTTATAGTCAATTCTTAGGTGAACAAGGAATAGTCTAGTTGTAGTAATCGTAACTTGGTCAAGTTGTTGTAGTCAATGAAGGACTTGGTTAGGTTACTAAGTCCCAAAAAAAGTAAGGGTAGTTGTGTGGGAATAATAGATAGATGAGGAATGCAAGGGCATGCCAAGGAATGAAAAATCATGCTAACATGTGCCAAATAGTGTCAATGCATAGTGAGGGGTGTTAGGGAGTGTCAAGGAATCACAAGAGAGAACTACATTAAAATGCATGGAAATGAACAAATAAGACTGTGTGCCAAAGAGTGTTAGCGAATTCTAGGTGTCCCAAGGGCGAAATGTGCGAGGAGAAGTTCATAATAGGACTTGCAGGAGGCAAGCCTATGGTTTCGATAAGGGGCTCAAAAAATCAATTTCAAACAAAGGGAGATGTTGGGTTGGGCACAACATTGTTTTTCCGATGCATTGGCTGGGTTCCCAAGCTACAAAAAGAGTAAGGTTATCTATGAGGGCATGACAACTATGAAGTTCCAAGGTGTGCCCAGGAATGAGAAGAAGTACTAACACATGCTACATAGATCCAAGGCATGTTAGGCATGCCAAGACATGCTAAGTGTTAAGGCCTTCCAAGATGTTCCAAGCACCAAGGTGTGGCGTGAATGCATGCTAGGGAGTGTTTGGGCTAGATGCCATGGAAACACAAGGGAGTACCAATTTCAAATTGATGGAAATGAAGTGTCAATGATTTTCACGTGTGCTAAGGAGGGAGTGACAAGATATTCTAAATAGTTCCAAGGCATGCTAGAGCAATAGGGAAGCATACGAAGACGTCCCAAGTGCCAAGTTTTTCCAATGCATTCTGAGTGTTAGGGAGTGTCATAGAAACACAAGCGAGCACTACGTCAAAATGCATGGAAATGAGAGCATGCCACAAAAAATTAAGGGAGAACTAGGTCAAAATAATGCATGAAAATGAACTATTAAGAGTTTATGACATGAAGTGTCAGTGAGATCTAGGCATGCTAAGGAGGGGATGACAAGGTATGCTAGAGAATTCTAAGGCATGCTACAGGCTAGGGAAACATGCCAAGATGTGCCAAGTACTAAGGTATTCCAATGCATGCTAGGGAGTGCTATGAAGTGCTAGGGAAACAAAAGGGAGCACTAGTTTCAAATGCATGTAAATAAATGAATAAGAATGTGTGGTAGTGAGTGTTAGCAAGTTCTGGGTGTGCTAAGGAGTGCTAGGGAGTGCTAGGGAAACACAAGGGAGAACTAGGTCGTAATGCATGGAAATGAATGAATAAGAGTGTGTGATAGGGAGTGTCAGTGAGTTACAAGTGTGCTAAGGAGGAGTGACAAGGCATGCTTGGTAGTGTTAAGAAATGCTAGAGTTCTAGGGCAACATGCTGTGAAGATGTGCCAATGCATGCAAGGAAGTGTTAGCTAGGAGTTCCAATGAAACACAAGGGAGGATTACATCAAAATGCATGTAAATGAAAAAATAAGAGTTTGTGATTGGAAGTGTCAATGATTTCCAGGTGTGCTAAGGAGGGAGTGACAAGGTATGATAAGCAGTGTTAAGTCATTCTAGAGGCAAGGGTAACATGCCAAGATGTTCTAGGTGCTAGGGTGTACCAACATGTGCCAAGGAGTGTTAAGGAGTGTTAAGGGAACATAAGGGAGAAATAGGTAAAAATGCATGGAAATAAATGAATAAGAGTTTCTGACCCAGAGTGGCAGTGAGCTCTAGGTGTGCTAAGGAGAGAGTGACAAGGTATGATAGGTAGTTCCAAGGAATTCGAGAGTGCTAGGGCGACATGCCAAGATGTGTCAGATGCCAGGTTGTGCCAATGCATGTTAGGGAGTATTAGGGAGTGTCCGGGAAACATAAGGAAGTGCTAGGTCAAAATGCATGTAAATGAATGAATAAGAATGTGTGATAGGGAGTGTCAACGAGTTCTAGGTGTGTTAAGGAGGGAGTGACAAGGTTATATGCTAGGTAGTTCCAAGATATGATAAACTACCAAGGCATGTGAGGAAGTGCTAGGGTATGCCAGGGAGTTTCAAAGCATGCCACGGAATGTAGGGGATGCTAACACATGCCACATAGTTCCAAGGCATTCTAATACATACCAAGTGCTATGACATGTCAAGATGTAAACTTTGTTGCTTAGTCATTTTATGGCCATGGTTGGATGTGATGAGGCTTAATGTCTTAGTAACTCTTTAAGTGGGATGAGTTAAGATTGGAAATGAGTAGCCTAATATGAGTTACAGGTAGTTCTTAGGTGAACAAGGAATATGTTGAATTTCCACAGCACATGAGAAAATCGGTTTGGTCTTAAAATATTTTATGCAAACACACTCAAGTACCACAACACTTCTACTTTGGAAAACAAAATCTACACACATCATGGAATCAACTAGTGCACATGAAATTTTTAATATTTTTCAAAGCCTTCTTCATTATATTATAAACTATAATAGAATAGGCTAGAGCTCTCATACCAGGGATCATGGCCTTTTATAATCAAATTGGTACAAGGAATACAACTAGGGCTTGATGTTATTCCTTTGACAACCAATATACCTTGAAGAAGAAAACACTTGACCTACTTGTTGATAGTGGCCACACACAACCCTTTTAGTCCATGTGTCCTGAACACATTTAGAAGGTCCTCTTTCCTCCCATTCTGCAGCTCCTCAATCTACCTCTCTCAATGAACTCAACTCCTTTAAGTTACTGAACTCGGCTCAAAAAACAATTTCCTCTAGCTACCTCATTTTTCCCTTAAGGTCTGAAACACTAAGGGTCTTTGATCAGTTGTTCATAACTCTATTTGTGAACACCTCTTTGGTCTACCCACTTTTTCCATACTGTTGCTCCAAGATGACAAGTCTAGAGCTATGGAGGTTTCCCTTCTTCTCACTAACTCAATCCTCTACAATACAGTGAACTATGGCTAGTTGGCTAGCCCAATTGACTAATACTTTAGTACTTCAAATTTTGGACGTCCTTAGGCCCAATACACCTACCCTTCTACCAGTCTTGTTGTCCTTCACAAGTACACAACTTAGGGCTCTTCTTTGATAGTCACCTAACAACCCTCCAATTGTACTTGGATTGCCATCAATTTACCCAAAGAAAGTCAATTCTTTTATTGATCTAGGGCCCAAGACACTACCCTCAATGAGGGTTCCTCAAATATTCCACCTAATAGTGATTTGAGTCCTCTCAAAATAACTATTCTTGTGTACTAATTTCCTTGTTTTCCAATCTATGAACAAATTTGAACTACTCTTATCATTCTTCTAACAATCTATAGATGACTAAATTGGGGTCAGAAATCATCCACTAACAGTCCATTTGTTAGACAATTATATATTACAGAGAAATGGAATACATAAAATATTGCAGAAATATAAACATAGAAAATGCATAAAACAAGAGAGACACAGATATACGTGGTTCACCCAATTTGGGCTATGTCCACAGAGAAATAGCCAGTCCTTCTTTTTTATATTATTCAACAAATTGAAGAGATACAACCTACAATAGATCCACTATAACTCCCTCTTCGCTCTCAATCTCCTCTCTCTTCCTCACTCAGAATACAAATATACATATACGCAATACAATTCCCTCATACATAGTGAGGGGTTTCCTTATAAGGAAAAAAAACCTAAATTAAACATAACTTCTACCATCAGATCTCTGCCTAATGAACGGCCCAGAATGACTACAAAATTACAACATTTTACAAGCCCCCCCACCTGGACCCCCCCTGCAGCAAATATTTTATGGGCTGCATTGCCACCCCATTTCGAAATGGGGTCTAATGCGGAAATACCTTTGAATATAGAAGATAATTAGGCTCCACACCCAACACCATTTACTAACTATTTATAGGATGTTGCAGATCTCTATCCAAGGCTCTATGGAAAATCCACTAAAATCAACTCCCCTTCATGTCAATCCATTCCTCATATGGCACATTTATTTTGCTCTATTTTCTACTCTGGTTCCACCCTCATTTGGATCTGTTATCTCAACACATAATTCTACAAACCATCTTCCAGATCTATGATATATATTGTAGAGATAAACCTCACTCTAAGTGTCATGACCCCTCTTCTTATATTTAGATTTGTCACAGTCTTAAGGGAATACCTTATGGAATGAACATGCTCGAAAACCACCCTAACTAGGGCATTATACTTTTGTTCTCATTTCTTTAGAAAAAACCCTATCCACCAATAGAAAAACAACAACTATTGCCTACATAAGTGAATCAACCTAGCTCATATAAATCCATATATTTTGGGCATTTCTTTGACAAGATCGTGACCTGAACTTCAAATCTCTATGACCCTCAAACTATAGTTACTTCAATCAATATTACACCTGCGACTATTTTTATTCTGACCCTAAATTCCATTGTATGCCCTCCTCCATTTCTGTTGGCCTTTATCATAGGCCTTGTGGCCTACTAACCACCATAATATAGGGTCTCAACCATCTCTGCTATTTCAAAATTTAACACGGCCTTCACACAGAAACACCCCTGAAATCACATGCCAAAATTCTCATGAGTCACCTCTCTTGAGCTCGATCTACCAGAAGAGAACCAACAATATGCCATCCTACTTCCTAGATTGAACCAATTAAGGTATGCGACGTTCTTGTGAACCCTCACATGATGATATTTCTCTTGGTGGATGATCATGGCCTCCCTTTAGTAACCCTTACTCATCCCTCTAACTCATCCTACTTTAGGACTACATCTCTCGTGTCCTCGTTGATCAAATGAGATCCTTCTCACTTGATGTTCTTTCCTTGATACTAACGCCCCCTTAAATATATTTTCCTAGCTAGACCTCTGAGGAAACCCTCTAGAACTTATGGATTTTATCCACTTAGACCTTAGGAAATATTAATTTTCCTTTTTAATTTTCTTTTAGATTATAAACCCCATCTTGGGTCCAAAACCAATTCTCTTGGGTTCTTGCCCAAAAATTATTTTGTGATCAAATTCACACAAACCCATCTAACTATGCTTATGGAGTAACTCCCGAGCTACACAATTCAACAACATAGTCTAGTTGTAGTAACTGTAACTTGGTCAAGCTCTTGTAGTTAAGCGAGGACCTAGTTGGGTTTCCAAATTGAAAATTAAGTATGGGTAGTTTTGAGGGTGTGATAGCTAGGGAGGGTTAGGGAACTTCATAATACGATTTGAAATAGACATGCCTATGGTTGCAATAAGGGGCTCAATAGAGGCCTTTTAGACAAAGGGAGACTTTATACTAGGAACAACATTTTTTTCCTTTAGCCATTATTTTTATATTCTATGTGGCGCACTTTGGTCAAATTCTCGTGTTGTAAACTATTTTAGACAATTTCATATTATACATTGTTTTGTATAAGTTTTAGGGCATTGGGCTTGTGGCAACATATATCTTGTGTGCCTTATGCATCTTGTGTGCCTTAGTTGTTTTATGGCCATGGTTAGATGTGATCCTTGTCTTCGTAAGTTATTAAGTGGGACAAGTTGAGCTTGGAAATGAGTGTCCTAAGATTAATTATAGGCAGTTCTTAGGTGAACAATGTACAATCTACTTGTAGTAGGTGCAATTGGTCAAGTTGTTGTGGCTGAAGCAGGCCAATGTCACATGAACTGTAGTAGATAAGGACTTGATTTCATTCCCAAGTCGTGAAAAAATGTAAGGCTAGTTTTTGTTGGGTGCTAAAAAGTGTCTTTTAAAACTCCTGATTGCCTCACATTAATTATCAACCTTGGTAAGTCTTTTTGTTTCAAGAGTGTACACAATATGTGCAAGCTATAAATCTAGAGAGTAATGATTTAAGATAATCTATTAAATTCAATACAAGAGTAAACGAATGCAATCATAAATATCAAGCTATAAATTTTAAAGTAAATAATACATCTAAGCATCAGGACTTAATCTCAAGCAAAACCATAATCTAATCTTAAGAAAGAAATTCAAATGGAAATAACATCAACCGAGATCACTGTAGCAGTAACTAAGCTCTTTTAGCTGGATCTACATTAATCAAGCAATTTGAATGGGAATAACATCAACTGAGAGAACTATAGCAGTAGGTGAGCTCTTTCAGCTAGATCTATACTAATCACACTCTATCTTAAGTAATGAGAAAAAATTCCTTAACTGATAACTAATTCAATCCACAGTATGCATAAATGAAATAAATTAACAGAGTTGCGAATTACTGAAATGAGTAATACAAAATCAGAATTAAGAAAAGTAAACCAACTACAAAGATATAAAACAGAACAAACTCACAAGAAATGGAAAAGTATAAAACAAGGAACAGCAGTAAGATCCACTAGAGACCAGGCCCTAGCCACCAGCGGATACTACTTAGCTACTCCAAAATATCTGAATGAAAAACAACACACGCTATATATTATTCATCAAATCCAAATGTCATTTACAACACAATGTGTCCTTCAGAATAACATTTTGTATATTGAAATCACAATTGAGGTCCCAAGTGAAAATTTAAATCTCTCCATTATATATCCTCCTCTTATCCTATCCTATTATCCCCCATTACATCCTTCTCTCTTTGATCTCTGTTTTCATTTAAATACACAGAGAACAAAGAGAAGTTACAATAGAGATGATTACAAAATGATTCCCATTACAAACTTGGATTTTTCCAAACAAATTGATTAGCAAGATCATATCTTAAATATCTCTCCATCAACATTCAACAGGAATAGGTCGAATTTGGTATTGCAACTGAAACAATTTGGAAAATTGCCGCAACAACAAATCTGAGAAAATTGTCTTCGGAGAACCTTCCATTTCTCTTAATATAGACTAAATTTGGGAAAACTGCTCAATATAAAACTAATTCGGTCCATTCTGGACAAAATCCATGTTTCCGATTTTCGAAATTCTTCTTCATTTGCCTAAAATGTTCAATGAAAAACTATCACTTCTTATTCCAACGAATTTCTAAGTTGGAATATTTAATAATGAGCTAGACATCAAATTTGCAATCTGGAAAAGGTCTTGGAGGCTAAAATGGTGAGTGATATTTCAAAAAATTGATTAAACCATCATTGGTAAAATCATGCATAATAATCATTAATTTATTAAAAATAAAGGAGAATAAATAATATTTATCCATAAGATCATAAATAATTATAAATGGAATTATATGATAAAGTATGATAAATGACGTGATAAAGAATTCTAGAAATGGATGAAATAGGCATTAAAGAGTGATAATAATAATGAAAAACTAGCAGCCCAACAGTTATGAGGCCATTATTTCTAAGGCGTGCTAGGGAATGCTAAAATGTGACAATTAGTGCAAAGGCATGTTAAATACACTAAGATGTGCTAAGTGATAAGGCATGTGTTACACATCAGTTTGTCACTATCCCTATACTCCCTGTTCCTTTATCCTAGAGGACCTCTACAGTGAACCCTGCATGCTTTGCCTTCATGAAACTCCCACTGTGTCCTTCTTCATGATCAGATCAATTCCCTTTTGCACCACTTCCCCTAAAACTTTTGTTTTTCCCAGTTTACAAGACCGACGCTAATGAACTTTGTCTCCCCTGTGCTGATGTGTAGAGATTAGCTCTACTCCTCATGCCGATCGAAGCGACTGAGCTGTGTTTCGGTCGTGTTGGTCTTGTTTTGGAAATTTTTTAAATTTGGAGCCGAAGCTTCCAGCTCTAGAAGTTTTGTAATGGAATTCTGGTAAATGGTTTGGCCGAATGGGGTCGAGGATGTCAGTTTGGGCTTCTTTCCCCTATAATGATGGAACTACCTCAAGGGATAAGCCCTTCTCACATGAGAAGAGGATCCATCTCCCATCCATTTTTCCTATTTAAACCTCCCTTCATCCCAAGCACAAGCTAGTGTTGATGTTGGTGTGATTATGCTATTTTTGTTTGGAGTAGATAGCAAGCTATTACTAGTTGTAGCTATCTAGTTGTGTGAGGGAGAAGTGTGATTTCGTTTGTAGTGAAGCCCAAAGGGAAGAGCCTTAAAACTATTGTTGATTGAGGCCATCATGGAATGCTAGCAGAAGTGTGTGGGAACTTGGTCTTGTTAGAGGAAGACTGAAACGTCAAGGCAAATGGTTGTAATATCCCTTTGATATTAATATATGAAACTATTGATTGATTTCCTACATGTTTTTTCATGATACATATTCATGGCTTAATGTTTCTTGACTTGCTAAGTAGGTTGAATTACAATTTGTCTATTGTCATGTTTGTTGTTTGTTGTTGTTTACTTGTTTTAGGTGCTTGAAGAGGGAAGCGAGAGATAGCTAGAGCGAGTAAGCAAGAACATCATCAAACAGGATAAGAGGACTAAGAGGTAGGCCCTCTTAATTGTTCTAACCTAAGGAAATCTTGCATAGAATATATCTATTGTGGCTAGACCCATCATCGGGCTAGAGGAATTCGTTCGTGTCCGCACTTATAATTTTACTTCACCACAAATTGATGACTCCACTGTGGATCCCAATCCTTTTGTTTATCTTGGATTTCATGATTTCGTGAGAACATTTCTAGTTCTGCTTTTTCCCTTTAGTTCTATTTCGTTTATCTTGCTTATTGGTCTAAGTATAAAATTCATAGTAGTAGATGTGGTCCCTGTTTCAAAAAAAAAATTATTCTTTCCTTATCTCCCTCGATCAGTGCTCTTAATTCGTAGACAGTCGCATCGATCAATGCGAGTTCCTAAGAAACAATCATGCTGATGAGACTCTAGTGCTTGTTGTCAGTTAGGTAGTCACATCGACGCCTGTAAGTGAAGATTAGGGCTTGACCCCAATCTTGGCCAATGTGTTCTGTTCTTGTGGTTTTGACCCTGTAAGCCTTTTGGATTGTTTTCTCCCTAATTAGAAAGCTACTTTTCATTTAGTTTTGTTTGCTTGTTGAATCATCATCTTTCTACTTGATTGATTAAGTCATTGAGTGGCCACTGACACCAGGGCATCTAGTTAGTCGTCTATTCAGCAATTTGCGAACTCAGTAAGTCGGGTTATAGGTGTACTTACTCTTTGCATTTCACTTTTTGGTCCTTTTATGACTTTGACCTCTTTTACACAAGTTTGAAAAGTTTTTGTTTGCTTGCCTAAACATTTCTTTTTCAGCATGGATTACATTGTTTGTCTTGTGATTGGTAAAGTTGGTGTTTCATTAGTCTGAATGAGTTTCTCTTCTGACATGTTAATTTTCTTGAAGAGATTATTGTCTTGAGAATTTTTTCACTGAAAGATTAATTTGTGAAAAGTTTGTTTCATGGTTTCATGGAAGAGTATGAAATTATATCTTGTTGCATCATTATGTTACGATAACTAGCATCATTAAAAAACTAGGATTGCATCAGCATTTGAAAAAGGAAGAGAACTTGTTTGCTTTTGAAACGACTAATAGATAAGTTCTTAGCAAGAAATTAGGAATTGGAATGCATTTTTCATTATTGAAAAAGTAAGGTAGTGAAAGATCATTTCGTTTTCAGTTGCTTGATTGTTTGCATTTGATTAAGTAGTTTCTACCCTATCTAGTGTAGGCATTTCATCGAATTGAAAGGGTCTTGTCTCATTTAGTTAAATTTAAGGTTTTTCGAGCCGCATCGATAAGACCTGAAAACTAAAATGTGACTCAAGATCAACTTTAAAATGAATTCAATTAACCTAAGGTGCATTTGACATTAACGATCATATCTAGAAGGCCTAGGCTAGAGACGTGTTCCAACATCTTTAAACCTTGTAGTTGTCGTTAGCTTTGGCATTAGATAGTGCTAGTATGGATTTGTGCTCCCCATACCATCGAGTACATAACAGGACACCCCACTAGGCTATAATCAGTTTATGCTTAGGAATTTGAGTTGGCCACATTGCAAATGTGATACAATGAACACAACATTTGGGGAGATTTCCTACTCGTACTTCTTGGTTTGCCAAGAGGTATTCTGCAGCTCACGATTGCCTGGTAATCCTATTTTCCTAGATAATCCAGAGTAGTCATTTGATGTTTTTGACTCATTAAAATTAAAATATCATTCGAGAACTTGTCCTTTCGAGCTTGTTTTCAATCGAAAGTGATAGTGTCATCTTTGTTTCTTTCTCGACTCTTAAAAAATGAAAGAGCACCAGTATTTTTTGCATCCTAATAATTGTTTGCCCACAATCCAAAAACACCCTGTTAGTCTTTTCTAAGACCAAATCACGAGTTTCCCTTGATTATTCCAAAGCCTTGAAGTTCATTGTTCTGTTGACTAAGACAAGGTCATCTTGTTGAACCATTTGGTTCACCCAATTCCTCTTCCTCTCCTTCATCTGAAAGATTGTCTGAGGAGCCATTTCGTGAGTTACCAAAGTCACTCGAGGACCAAGATGTTGAACTCCCAATTGTTCTAAGCATTCAACCCTTATCATCTCATCCTCCACCTACTTTCGATACTGGGTCATCTCATGATCTTGGATTGGAATCTCCGAATAATCCCGTTCAAACTCTAGAGAACTCACCAACCAATGATGGTCAACTTGGATTGGTTATCTACCCTCTAAACCCTCTATTTGATCCTATTGTGATATCACCACAGCGTCCTTAGAGTCCGTACGAACAGTCGGGTGTTCCTTTTGAACTATCCCATTGTACTCATTTGGTCATTCGTCGTCGTTTGTTTTCATACATGGAACCTGAAGGTGATGCTCCAGTCACATCTCTAGATGAGTCCGAAGTTTCTACTCCAAACACTGTTGAGGGGGAAGAAATGTAGTTTCATCCCAAGGGTTTCCCCTTTTCAAAAGGAATTCCCGCCAGGTTACCACCCAATTATGTGTCTTTGGCATCGCTGGTTTAAGGTACACCTAGTGCCTCATCACTTTACCATATGTTTCGGCATCAGGTGCCAAGCCTACTTCATGTCCATTCATTATGAACACAACTTCCCAACAAGCTGTTACCTTAGTCTTGATGCAACCTGTGGAGTACTTGAAAGGTATGCTTTTAACAAGAAATTTAGTGGCTTTTCAGTAATATTTGTAACCTTTTATGCATTGTGAATTCAAAAGAGATAAAGGATTTTAATAAAATGTGCAAGAATTTACAAGGGAAGCTCAATTACTAATAATTGTTGTTTTTCTATGCAGGAAGAAGTGGAAACAGGGAGTTGCCTTCCAAAAGCGGAAAACAGAGGAAGAATAACTGCTGTCCCTCCAGAGGGGAACCGGATGCGAACAAGATCGAGTAAATCAGAGCTGAATAGTCCAGGAAAGGAAGGAGGGATACCGAGCCAGCGAACGCGAGAAAGAAAAGTGAAGGATTAACCGATTGGCGAATCCCTCAGGATCTTCGATCCTGAGGGATCACTGTTTTATTTATCTTTGTTATCTAGACATCTCTGTCGTTACTCTTATATAAGGGAACAGTGTCATTGAGCAAAGGGACGACTATGTTTTATAATTTTAAGTTTCAGAACACAACTTTGATCATCGAGTCTCACTGAGACCTGGTTTTGCTATACATTTGTTGATGCATTAATATAAAAGACTTGGTGTTTATTTCATCTCTGCGTCTGGAGTAATCTAAGACGGTGTACCATTGGCAGCTAAGGGCCCGACTCCGAAGGACACTTGCTTTTGTATCATTATACTATGATTTATGTGTGGTTTGTTTATCTCTATTACTCAGTAATCTGATACATCTTTCATATGATATGCTATGGTCTGTTATGATCAATATATGAATGATTTTTCCATGTAATGACTCTGCACTGTATAGTTGGATCTATTCAGGGTTGAATTGCGTCTTTAATCAGCTATTTCTGTAACAGAGTGTCGGTATGAATGTTACTGTCATTGGATCCATGTGAAATAATACTTGTTGGGCTGGAAAGTAATGTTACTCTATTTAGGAACATAGTTATATCACCCTTCATTCTCATATTACTATATTAGTATAGGGCATGTACATATGGTTGATTATTGTTGTTCCATAATTCGTTAATGAATGCTGTTTCATAAAGTATATCTTACCTAGTTAGCTTGAAGAGAAAATCAGAGTGTGAATCAGTTGGTTTTAACTCGCGAGATTCAATTCTCTCGATTGCTGTTCCATTTATTGCTGTTCCATTTCCGTTTTGCTGTTCCATTTTACCTTCTGTCGTTTTATTTACTTGCCTTTGTTGTTTGGTGTGAGAGAATGTCTAAGGCTGTAGTGAGCCTCAGCAAGACGCTGCCTAGCTCCCAGACCTATAAGTCCATGCTCTAATTTCCTTTTTATCAGTTTCTAGAGGGATGGGTTATTGCTTCCGTACCCTTGACTGATCAACTGTCTTGTGTGATTCTATCTTTTGGGTTAGCTTAGTTATAGCTTAGCATCTGTTTTCTTTTGTATCTTTTGAACACTATACTACTAAGCATTACTCGGACAAATAGCCTTGGATTGAGTTACTCTTTGCAATAACAAAACGTTCCCAGATTGATTTATTAATGTGGAATAATTAGAGGTGTGAGAGACCCTAGTTATAGCTCTACATTTTGGCGTTGTTGCCGGGGAAAGAGTATAGCCATTTTCCCTTTACAGAGTAGTGCGCAAGTCTGCTAGGGGGGAGTTGGATCTTAAAAACGGAAGGTAAGAACCTACGTACGGAGCATGTAAAAGCCCTGCTCCCTCGTCCGCTCTCTTAGTAGAATTGCTGGTTGAATAGGATTTAGTAGCTTTTAAAGTGCATGACTAAGCAGAAAAATCTAGAAAAGAATATCAAACTTCCAACCAAACCCGGAAAAGCCAAAGGGCCGGTGACCCTTGGCCGAACAACCTTCATAGACGAAATCTATAAGAAAACTGAATCTCAGCCATTGGTAGGCCCCAGAAAGATTAATTCTAAACAGCTTACTAGCTCCCTTCAGGCCACAGCATCACCATCTGGAGCCTTTGCTGAGGTGCATAGTCAGACTGATGAACAGGACTTTCAAGAAATTGAAAATTCTGTGTGAAGGCGACTGCAGGAAGGGAATTTAAGCAACCTTTGTGAAGGAGAAGGGGAAACAGGGGAAATAGGAGAGCCAAGGTCTCCTCCTAAGATAATCCAACTGTTAAATAGCCCAGATAAGGGGACCGTAGTCAAAATTAATATTGAAGGCACCCCATTCTCTCAGATAGAAATTCCAGATAAGAGAAGTGTTATTAAAACAGTCCCTGCCAAGGCCGTTCCTTCTCAACCTAGGAACACCCTCCTAGAAATTCCGGAAGGTTATTGGCATATATTTGATCCTATGGCGTAGAATCAGCCAAATACTCAAACTTCTACATTGCAATATCCTATAGCGTATTCTGCAGCAAATGTGCCCATGAAAGCGATCCCTCTTCAACACATCCCGATGTTTCATGGAGTTACATCAGAGGACCCCGATGCATTCTTATTTGAATTCGATGTGCTATGTAGAGGGTATGATTACACCACTAACCCCCAGAAATTAAAATTGTTCCCCTCCACGTTGAAAGGAGCGGCTCTAAGATGGTTTATGGGATTAGGTGGTGGAGTCATAAATAACTGGGAGCAAATGAAAGAATCTTTCCTAAAGAAATATCAGGATTACTGTAGGTCGAGAGAACTAAAAGATGAAATTTTCCAAATGACGGCTAGACCAAATGAAACTTTAGAGGAATACGTAGAACGTTTCCAGTACAATTTACAGAGATCCCCCTATGCATCACTACCTCTGCCTGATAATGTGTTGAAAACTGCATTGATTAGAGGCATGAAAGAACAATGGATTGAAACATTGAATATCATGGGAAAAGGATATTTATCAAGAAATTTTGCTGACATCATTGATTTATGCATCAGGAGTTCAAGAGGCAGACAAGGATAAACCAACAGAATATGAATCGGTTTGTCAGAGATAACAAAAATATCAACAGAAGGAGTAACACGTGTAAAACTGGGAATTTATTGAAAATTTTAAAACTGATATTCGGGGACATTAACTGCACAGCTTGATAATGTGCAGCTAAAAAAGCAGATGGAGGCGAAACAAAATCTGGGATTTTCTGCCCCATGTAAGAAAAACATAGCCACAAGGAATGTCACTAGATGCAGTTCAAAATGTGCTTCTGACGAAGATCACCTTACTAGAGCTGCCCCTCACTTCTTGGATTGAAGGCAGTATATAAGAAGAGGAAGAAGAACAAGAGCCAGCATACTCGTTAACACAACGTCGCCAAAGGCAACCTAGGAAATCTGGTATGTTCGGACCCAACTACTCTTTTCCACCTCCGCAGTATAATGCTCAGCAATATAGTATGTGGCAAAACCAATCTCCACCCCCATTTCCGAACTGGTCATCACAGCCGTTTCCTTCTCCAAATCCATGGATGAATCAGACAGGCCAATTCGGCTGGCAAAATTTTTCCTACACCCCAGCATATTGGCAGAATAACTCATATCCTCCACAATGGATTCCCCCTACTTCACAAGGTTCACACTGGCAGACAAATTGGCCAAAATCGACATATCAGCCAACAGGAACTATTCCACTCCCTCAACCGACTCTGCCAGCCTTACAACAAAACCCCCAGTCTAATCTGAGACCGCAACTCCCAGCCTAACCCAATCCCAATCCCAATAATAGACCGGTCGAATCCCTCCAGATCATAGAAACATCAGAAATCAGACCTGACCTAAGGGAGTCCAATGATCTTCAGTTAAGATCTGGACGTATAATAGAAATAGAGGGAGACAAAACAGTTCACATTGAAGATCAGTGACCAATAGAACAATCGTTACAACAAGAGGGTGTAAATAAGGAACAAACCCATCATCAAGCAAGTACATCCTCTCCTCCTTTCCCGGAACGATTAATCATACCACGACCGGTGCAATATCTAGACTTTGACATTCTGGAAGAGTTACAAAACCTGTACATAAGAATTCCATTCCTCCAAGCCATTCAAGACATTCCTATATACTCAAAAACCATAAAAGAACTGTGCATAAAAAAATCAAGGAAGAATACAACCACTAACCCAAGATTCCAAGTAGTCAGTACTTTCTCTGACTTGTTATCAGGAAAAGAGACACCCATCAAATACGAAGATCCTGGAAATCCAATTGTAACCGTCCAAATCTATGGTCAGACCCTGACTAACGCTTTAGTTGATCTAGGAGCTGAAATCAATATTTTGACAACCTCTACCTGCCAAAAGCTCGGCATTACATCAGTAGAACCTACGTCTACTTTGCTAGAATTGGCAGACCGATCTGTAGTTCGACCGGAAGGTACTCTATATGATGTCATGGTTTCTGTAGATTCTTGGGAATATCCAACCGATTTCCTGATAATTAATCCAAAAACCCGACTAGATGGACATCCGCTAATTCTAGGAAGACCTTGGCTTGCTACTACCGATGCCTACATTGGTTGTCAGCAGGGAAACATGACCATAACTAAAGGACCAGACGTTAAAAATCTAGTTCTATATCCTCCAGCACAGCCAAGCCTTCCAATGATCAAAACTAATCAGCATCCTATGTCATACCTTACTAACAATATCAGATCCCCATTAACTATACAAAAGGCTTTAGATTTTAAGGACCAAACAGAAGATGATGCCATCAATAATTTCATTAATCAAACTGAATCTAGACCTCACACACAGTGTTTCATGATAGAAGCAGCGTTTGATAGTGAGCTAGAAGAAGAGCCTTTGAAATATGCACATGACCAAACAATACCAGTGACTTTTGTTGCCAACAGTAAATTAGTGGAAATTGAACCCAGTAAGACTCTAAATATCAATGCCAACCTTACACCGGACCAAGAAACAAAGCTCGTTCACCTGTTACGAAAATATCAAGGAGCTTTTGCGTGGGATTACCTTGATATGAAAGGGATTGATCCTCAATTATGCACCCACCACATCTATATAGAAAAAGATGCAAGACCTATTCATCCGCCGCAAAGAAGACTCAATCCCCATCTAAAAGAGGTTGTAAAAGCCGAACTTTAGAAACTTTTAGATGTTAATTTTATCTATCCTATTTCCGACAGTAAATGGGTCTCTCCCCTGGTGGTGGTACCCAAGAAAAATGGAAAATGGAGGATTTGCGTGGATTACAGGGAGTTAAATAAAGCCACACAGAAGGATCACTTCCCTCTCCCATTCATAGACCAAGTATTGGACACTTTAGCAGGAAAGAAATTCTTTTCTTTCCTGGATGGCTTCAGTGGATACAACCAAATCCAAATTGCCCCTGAAGACCAGGATAAAACTACCTTTACTTGTCCTTGGGGAATGTTTGCCTATCGAGTTCTACCCTTCGGCCTATGTAATGCTCCTGCTACATTCCAAAGGGCTGTCCTTAGCATCTTTGCAGACTTAATAAATGATGGACTTGAGGTGTACATGGATGACTTTACACCATATGGAGATGATTTTGATCCAGCTTTAGATACCCTGGAAAAAGTTGTGCAACGTTGTATCGCTACCAGGCTTTGTCTAAGCCACGAAAAATGTTACATGATGATGACAGAAGGGCTCATTCTAGGGCACTATGTTTCAGCAGCTAGCATCCAGGTAGACCCGGCCAAAATCCAAATTCTTTTTCTTATCCCTACCCCCACTACTCAAACAGAGGTACGCAGTTTTCTTGGATTTTCTAGGTATTACAGACGATTTATAGAACATTACTCATGTATTGCTACACCTCTATATGCTCTAACTGGCAATGTTGATTTCTTGTGGACAGAAAAATGCGACCAGGCTTTCAAGGAATTAAAGAATCTTGTATCAACAGCCCCAGTCCTTCGAGGACCAAACTGGAATTTACCATTCCAAATCTCATCTGATGCCTCAGATACAGCAATCGGTGCAGTCCTGGGGCAAGAACGGGATAAAAAACCATATGCTATCTACTATATCAGCAAAAATTTATCCTTTGCCAAACTGAATTATATTGTCACTGAAAAGGAATTCCTGGCTATAATACATGTTGTTAATAAGTTTAGACATTATATCACAGGCTATCCCGTTGTGTTATATACAGATCATTCTACTATCAAATATTTGTCAAATAAACCTGTTACAAATGCTAGAATAACCAGATGGTTGATCTTATTGCAGGAGTTCGATATCACAATCAAGGATCGACCTGGCAAGGAGAACCCTGTAGCCGATTTTCTCTCACGAATACCAAAATCAATTGAAACAACAGCAGTGGAAGATCAATTTCCTGATGAGCACCTGTTTGCTGTTGCTGTTTGAACACCCTGGTATGCTGATGTCTCCAAATACCTTACGGTAGGTAAGTTACCAAAACACTTAACTCCCCAGGAACGTAAGAAGATTGTTCAGAAGAGCACTCAATTTTCGTGGATTGGGGATTATTTGTTCCACACAGGGGCAGATATGCAAATTAGGAGATGTATTCGAGAAGACGAAATTTTTGACATTTTAAAAGCTTGCCATGACGGACCATGCGGGGGACACTTTGCTGAAAAGAGAACAGCACATAAAGTATTGCAGACAGGATACTAGTGGCCTACAATTTTCAAAGATGCAAAAAAATTTTCCCAAGCCTGTGACAGCTACCAGCGAGTGGGACGACCTGGCCAAGCCGACGAAATGCCTCTGAGACCACAATTGTTCATTGAGCCATTTGAACGATGGGCTCTTGACTTCGTCGGGCCCATTAATCCATCATCAAATCAGAGGACATACATTCTGGTGGTGACAGACTATGTTACTAAATGGGTCGAGGCTGAATCATTGCCTAAGGCTACAGAAGACTCTGTAATACAATTCTTGTTCCATTTGTTTGTATGATATGGACTTCCGAGAGAACTAATTACAGATGGTGGACCACAATTTGTTGGAAATAAATTAGCTGCAACACTTAACAATTATCATGTCCAACATAAGATTACTACTCCATACCATCCGCAGGCAAATGGGCAAGTAGAAAGTAGTAATAAGGTAATAGAATCAATTTTAACAAAAACTATTGCATCGCAGAGGCGTGATTGGGCCGCCCGATTACCTGAGGCACTGTGGGCTTATAGAACCACATGGATAAGTACCACAGGCTATTCGCCTTATCAATTAGTGTTTGGAAAACAACCTATCTTCCCCATAGAATTCGAAATCCAAATGCTACGAACTGCACAAGAAGTCGGCCTAGATCTGAGTGAGGCACAAATCAATCGATTACAGCAGATTAATGAATTGGACGAAATCAGGCTCTCTGCATTACAAAATATAGCATTGATTCAACAGCAGCGAGCTAAATGGCATGATGCACTTATCAAGAACAAAGTCTTTCACGAAGGATATTGGGCTCTGTTATATGACTCTCGGTTTCAGGACTTCCCTGGGAAACTCCAGACTCGATGGTTAGGACCATACAAAATCCAGAAAGTACATGACAACGGGACCCTTACTCTGGTCACAATTGACAGTTCTGGATAAGCATTCAAAGTAAATGGCCACCGAGTTCGTTTCTATCGAAAGCCACTCACTCGGGAATCCTTCTGTCAGCAGTTACGACAAGACACTGATATGGAAATTTTAGGAGAGGAAGCGAAATCTTCCTCACCTATAATTTAAGGAATTCATTTTTTTTCATAACTTGTACATAACATCTTGTATATACGTTTTCGTGATTTTCTTTTTGCATTCTAAGTCTTTCTGTTGTTCCTTTTCAAAAGGAACAGCACTGGTGTGTTTATGCTGTTCCTTTTCAAAAGGAACAACACTGGTGTGTTTATGCTATTCCTTTTCAAAAGGAACAACACTGGTGTGTTTCTGCTATTCCTTTTCAAAAGGAACAGCGCTTGTGTGATTTTGCTGTTCCTTTGCAAAAAGGAACAGCACTTGTGTGATTTTGTTGTTCCTTTGCAAAAAGGAACAACACTTGGGTGATTTTGCTGTTCCTTTGCAAAAAGGAACAACACTTGTGTGACTTTGCTGTTCCTTTGCAAAAAGGAACAGCGCTTGGGTGATTTTGCTGTTCCTTTGCAAAAAGGAACAGCACTTGTGTGATTTTGTTGTTCCTTTGCAAAAAGGAATAGCGCTTGTGTGATTTTACTGTTCCTTTTCAAAAGGAACAACACTTGTGTGTTTTTGCTGTTCCTTTTCAAAAGGAACAACACTTGTGTTTTTGCTGTTCCTTTTCAAAAGGAACAACACTTGTGTGTTTTTGCTGTTCCTTTTCAAAAGGAACAACACTTGTGTGTTTTGCTGTTCCTTTTCAAAAGGAACAACACTTGAGTGTGTCTGCTGTTCCTTTTCAAAAGGAACAGCATTTGAGTGTCCCTGCTGTTCCTTTCTCAGAAGGAACAACATTCGTGATTTTCTATTGTTCCTTTTAAAGAAACGACATCCTATGAATTTATCTGCATAGATTCTTCTTTGAGGAACACCATCGGCATGTTTTTTCATTTGAGGATGCTTTGCATGTTCTCCCCAGTCTTTTAGATACAGAAATGGACTTATGCGATGAACATAAACCATGATATACCGAAGTCAGCAGATCATAGCTCGCCATCACTATAAAGCCTAGTATTGGTAAGAGGACAAGAGGAGGGACATTAACTTTTCATCTTTGCTGTCATTGTCTTATTACCAGCACCCTGGTTGGTGATCTTTATCATGATGATTTCCCTAAAAATCCCTTTTGATTATTACTTAGGAGTAAGAACAAAGGATTTGTATCTGTCTGTTGGGATGATAAGACTTCTTCCACCATTCCCCGCTCTTAAGGAGTGCGGAACCACCCTTATGTGTAAATAAACGAAAAGAGGTGCTCTGCAAAAACAAAAAGAAAATATGAAAATTGTCAAATGCAGGAT